>OW121741.1:125326231-125338731 GCA_933228675.1 Stomorhina lunata | reverse complement strand
TTTTTATGTTACGTAGATTACTTCTGGGGGAGCTATGGTTTAATTTCGTTGCATGACAAAAATTATTTTTTCATACTTTTAATTTTTTTTTATATCAAAAGGTACTTTTTCACTTTTTTTAACAAAAGGTTCTTTTTCCAAAATAAAAGCGCTTATTTAAAGAGACTTTTAAGATTTAATGTGGTGATTTAGAGCACAAAGATTAACCTACTGGTAAGTAGCTAACTTAAATATATTTCGCGGTTCATTGATTTTTTAAAGTGCGAAATAACAAAAAAAATTATTTCCAAAAATATTGAATGATGCAAAAAGAACCTTTTGTTCCGCGGCTCCACATGTGTAATATAGTTTTTGTTTCTAATGATGTCTCCGGTACATCTCCCCAACCAAGTAAAGAAATTTTAAATCATTTTAGACCAACAACCACAATTTATTCTAAATTATTTTTAATAAAAAATAATTGTGTTTACACTATTTGTTTGAGTGTTGTCTTAAGGAGTGTCTTCTCAAAAACTGTTGGTTCTATAGCCATTTTAGCTGTATTCGTTAGTTTTCCATAAAATATTTATCTTTTATATTTATGTTTAAAAAATTTATACCATAATAAATCGCGGGAAAGTCCCAGAGAACAATAAAACATCAACATTAAATTCCAAACAAAGGAAAGAGGAAAGGTTGGTCTATACCAACCATCAAATATCATGCAACATAACAGTCATACAGAATACAACAAAATAAGCCAATGAGTGTAAAAATGTTATAACTATTTAAAGACAAATCTATAAATAAATACTTCTACTATGAAAAAATAATTCTCGTTATTACTCGTCATTTCCAAATTAATCACAAACAACTTTAAAGGATGAACCGCCGTGGTATAGCAGGTTAATCATCCGTCTAGAATACCAGAGGTCCCTAGTTCGATCCCCGGCCAGACCCACATGAAAAAATAAATTTTCAAAAAAGCGGCGGTTCACCTCATAACTCAGCTAGCCACTGGTTATTGAGTATTAGGCTATGTAAAACTTCTCCAACTAATGCATTTAATGTTCGAAGCCGGAGTTATAACCCTTAAATCCCTTTATTGAGTCTAATAATACAAACGGAAGTAGCTCATTGTCTGTGAAAAGTACCCCTTGTATGTATTAGGGTGTATATTTTACCATATTTTTAGTTTTTTTTAATTTTACATATAACTTGAAAATGGGGTTTTTAATCGATTAATCGTTAAAACTTACTCGAGTTAAAAATTCATCTTAAAATTACTCGAGTAAGATTTTTCTTTAAGCATTTTATTAACATATTATGTTAATGAAAATTTTAGTTTTTGGCGCTTGAGTCTTTTTGGCGGTTAGGGCTCGATATGTAACGTATTGTCACCTTAAATATTTTAAGTGAGTTTATTTACTTCTATATATAAAAAACAATCTTTTGATTTCATAAATCCTGAGTTTGATCTAATAGAATAGTAGGCTCTACGATTACCTTTTACCTATGTTTACAATGTGATCTTCAACTGGACTAAAGTAGGATCTACGATTACATTGCGTCCTTTAACTGAACTGCGTCCTTTAACTGAACTATAGTAGGACGTACTGTTACTATAGTAGGACCTACGATTACACAGGGATCTTCAACTAAACTATAGTAATATCTACGAATATATCAGAGACTTCAACTGGACTATAGAAGGTTTTACGATTGCAATGGTACCTTCAACTAATCTATAACAGGAGCTACGATTACATTAGCACCTTTAAATAAACAATAGTATAAATTACGAATACATTGGACACCACAAAATTTTTCTGTAAGCTTTTTATTAACATTTTATGTTAATGTAAATTTCTGTTCTTGGCGCTTGAGTCTTTTTGGTGGTTAGGGCTCGATATGTAACATATTGTCACCTTAAATATTTTAAGTGAGTTTATTTACTTCTATATATAAAAGCAATCTTTCGATTTCAAAAATCCTGACTTTGATCTAATAGAATAGTAGGCTCTACGACTACCTTTTACCTATGTTTACAATGTGATCTTCAACTGGACTTAAGTAGGATCTACGATTACATTGCGTTCTTTAACTGAACTATAGTAGGACGTATTGTTACTATAGTAGGACCTACTATTACACAGGGATCCTCAACTAAACTATAGTAGTATCTACGTATACATCAGAGACTTCAACTGGACTATAGTAGGTTTTACGATTGCAATGGTACCTTCAACTAATCTATAACAGGAGCTACGATTACATTAGGACCTTTAAATAAACAATAGTAGAAATTACGAATACATTGGATAGCACAACAGGTCTATGGTAGACTAGGCTATTTATATCTGAAATTATGTTGACTATATATATACTATGGACTACCCAGTAAAACTTTTCATTACCAAATAATGAGTTAAACAGTTAAACTATTGAACACGAACTACTTACTCATTCGCTGTTTAAGTCATTACATTAACATGGGGATATCATTGGAGGCAAGTACTTACCAATTGCAGAAAAGTAATGACTTGGGTAAGCAATTTGAAAGCAACAACAGCAACAGCAACAACTTTTTTGTTGTTGTTTTATTAAAAACATATATTTTTAAACGAAATACAAAATTTTTTTTATGATCCTATGGGGGCTCGAACGCAGACCCTCCCACTGCTAGGCAGAATCTCTTCCACTGAGCTACTTCATATGTTGAAAACTTAGCAGCTTAAATTTAATATAAACAATTGTTATTTTTAGATCCAAAATCATGTGAAAATAACTTTGTTTTTCCCTGCTTTTTTTTGCTTTGTTGTAATTTTTGGAAAAATATTTTATACTATTTTTTGTAATTATTTTAAAACTTTTTTAAAATTATTTTTAAACTTAAACAATTTAAATCTTCTTTTTTGTATAAGTTTTTACATAAGATTGACTCTTACTTATTTAAATGTTACAACCTGTTAAGGTCAAAGTCCGAGCATATATTAGAATTCCATGGATTTCGATCTTGTGCGAATATTCTCCAGTTTTATAGGCCAAGCTTTGAAAAATGTTCCTCTACTTGGTCTTTCTATCGAACTTTCGGACATCCTCCTCTAACATTAGGTAGTGGGACATATCAATTCTAATTTTATCCTCTTCATTGCATTTTTTTCAAGAGAGGGTTACTAGCCCGTAATCCTAAGCCATTTTTATCGATCTTATGGGACAACTCTCGGAACATGTTAACTCACAATATTAATGGGTGTTAAACTAGCTCCCCGGGTGATACCATGAGGAGGTGTGTGTCCACAATTGAGATAAAGGATGACCCAGATAAGTTGCGCTTACCCAGTTAAGACCAATTAGAATCGTGTTTGGTATTCAACATCCCCTACATAATCAAAATTGACTCATGATGGTATTTTTTCATTAACGTGAGTTAGTTTTACAAATTTTTTTTACAGAAGATAATATTTAGGTGCTTAAAATTCAAAAATCATTTAAAAAAAACTAAAAAAATTGTTGCCCTTGATGGGATTTGAACCGGGCCATTCAGTTTAAATTACCATCTTAATTACAAATAAGTACTTCTGTAATAACTTATTATTTATTCGGATGGTATGTTGTAGTCGTTACAAGGTAACCAGTTATCAGAGTACTTGCCATTACCAAAGTTTTGCTGGGTATATACACACAATGGATTATATTACAAGTTGTAATTTACAAGTCACGATTATTGCTTAGAATTGACAATGTTAAAATCCACGATTATGTCATAAATGGAAAATTAACTATATTAAAACCCACGACTATTGCTTTAAATTAACTGTAGTAGAACCATTAATTATTGCCTAAGATGGACCGTAGAACGGCAGATAATTGATTTAAGTGGTCTTCATTTGAAGCCTTGATTATTGCATAAAATGGAATATATCATTAGTAGCAGCAAATACTTTCAAGCCAAAGTTGGCCATTATTTGCGTATAATAACAACAATTTACATTAAACAAGAAAATTTTTTCTTAACTCTTAATCAAAAAAAAAAAAAATGTATACTAAACTAACAAAACATACAGCAAGTAGTACCTTAGCTCTCAGTTTGGCCAACGTTTTCTTTACAAACTTAACAGTTTAGAAATATGCTGAGACAAATTTTAGTCGGTTTATTTAAAAAAAATACTTACAAAATTATTGAAATAATTTTACTCGAGTAACTCGATTACTCGTGAAAAATTAATCAAATAAATCTTTATTTGAAATTAGAAAATTTATTTAACTCGAGCGATTAATCGATTTTACTTTTCCGATTAATCGAGCAAACATAACTCGAGTAAACACCCTAGTATGTATGTAACTTTAAACGATTTAGAAACTTTAAATGCTCCAATTTCAGTTCGAGTTATGACTCTTTACTAGCAAAGGCTCTTAGCATTCTTATCCTGACAAAAACATTAAACAAATTTATAAAGAAATAACAAAAATGCACTGAAACTCCAACTTACAAGGACAATAATTTAAACAATGGTTCTCGTTTGTTTTCTCAAGAGAAAAATTAATAATAACAATACAAACAATATGAGTGAGAGGGAATAGAAAACCGTTACGAAGAGTAAAGTAAAAGCAGACAAAGGCACACAAAACCACAAACTTGACTCTGTGTGAGTTTTTGAGAGTTGGCGAGAGTTTGAAACTACAAATGGACAATGCAGTTTAACAGTTGCACAATCAATCTATTCGTTTTGTAACGACTTTTTCCTTCATGAAATATTAAATTGAGGTGAGACTTATGTTTGAATATTTTTGGGTATTAAAAATTGTAAATATTTTTTTTTAAATAAAACAAAGCCTTAAGATTTAAATTTTCTTTAATGTTGCATATTCCGAATTTTTATTTAAGGAAACTTCATTTTACATTCTAATCCCTCTACGCTTTACTTTATTCTAAAAATTGCTTTCAAGTTGTCATGATAAAGTTAAAATCCATTGGGTTTAAATTGTTTAGTAAGTTTAAACTTTTTGTTTTAGCGGATTTCACTTCTTGGCGATGCATAATAGGGAAGAGGGAAGCTTTTTGGAAATAAATAAAAAACTTTTCATATATATAAATTCTACCTACGTACATATATAAACAAAATGGTTTCAAAAAAATTTTGATTCGTCATGCCAAAAATAAAATAAACCTTATTTGGAAAGTGCATTAAGTCTATTTTTTTAATTGAAATATAAAAGGTTTAGCGTTTTAGTGTTTTAAAAATAAAGGTGACCAATTTTAGTAAATTAAATCGTAAGTTTTGATCAGAAGCTATCAGATGTTTTTCTTCAAAAAAAAAAAAAAAAAATTTTTATAAATGCGTTTTTAGCGGTTTCAATGGACCACTTAAAAAACAAACATTTTAAAAATTTTGATTTTGTACCAAAAAATTTTACTTTTGAATTGAAAAGTGTATGGGACTTAATCCACTTTAAAAACAAATAAACAAAAAATTTTGTTTCACAGCAAAATTCCTATAAAACGCAAAATTTTTGAAATTTTTTTTAAGTAATTTTTGAAAAATTTCCTATAAAAAATTAATTTCTGAAAAATTTCCTATAAAAAGTAAATTTTTGAAAAATTTCCTATAAAAAGTAAATTTTTGAAAAATTTCCTATAAAAAGTAAATTTTTGAAAAATTACCTATAATAAGTAAATTTTTGAAAAATTCTTATAAAAAGTAAATTTTTGAAAAATTTCCTTTAAAAAGTAAATTTTTGAAAAATTTCCTATAAAAAGTAAATTTTTGAAAAATTTCCTATAAAAAGTAAATTTTTGAAAAATTTCCTATAAAAAGTAAATTTTTGAAAAATTTCCTATAAAAAGTAAATTTTTGTAAAATTTCCTATAAAAAGTAAATTTTTGAAAAATTTCCTATAAAAAGTAAATTTTTGAAAAATTTCCTATAAAAAGTAAATTTTTGAAAAATTACCTATAATAAGTAAATTTTTGAAAAAATTCTTATAAAAAGTAAATTTTTGAAAAATTTCCTTTAAAAAGTAAATTTTTAAAAAATTTCCTATAAAAAGTAAATTTTTGAAAAATTTCCAATAAAAAGTAAATTTTTAAAAAATTTCCTATAAAAAGTAAATTTTTGAAAAATTTCCTATAAAAAGTAAATTTTTGAAAAATTTCCTATAAAAAGTAAATTTTTGAAAAATTTCCTATAAAAAGTAAATTTTTGAAAAATTTCCTATCGAAAGTAAATTTTTGAAAAATTTCCAATAAAAAGTAAATTTTTGAAAAATTTCCTATAAAAAGTAAATTTTTGAAAAATTTCCTATAAAAAGTAAATTTTTGAAAAATTTCCTATCGAAAGTAAATTTTTGAAAAATTTCCTATCGAAAGTAAATTTTTGAAAAATTTCCTATAAAAAGTAAATTTTTGAAAAATTTCCTATAAAAAGTAAATTTTTGAAAAATTTCCTATAAAAAGTAAATTTTTGAAAAATTTCCTATAAAAAGTAAATTTTTGAAAAATTTGCAATCGAAAGTAAATTTTTGAAAAATTTCCAATAAAAAGTAAATTTTTGAAAAATTTCCTATAAAATGTAAATTTTTGAAAAATTTCCTATAAAAAGTAAATTTTTGAAAAATTTCCTATAAAAAGTAAATTTTTGAAAAATTTCCTATAAAAAGTAAATTTTTGAAAAATTTCCTATCGAAAGTAAATTTTTGAAAAATTTCCAATAAAAAGTAGATTTTTGAAAAATTTCCTATAAAAAGTAAATTTTTGAAAAATTTCCCATAAAAAGTAAATTTTTTAAAAATTTCCTATAAAAAGTAAATTTTTGAAAAATTTCCTATCGAAAGTAAATTTTTGAAAAATTTCCTATCGAAAGTAAATTTTTGAAAAATTTCCTATAAAAAGTAAATTTTTGAAAAATTTCCTATAAAAAGTAAATTTTTGAAAAATTTCCTATAAAAAGTAAATTTTTGAAAAAATTCTTATAAAAAGTAAATTTTTGAAAAATTTCTTATAAAAAAAGAATTTTTGAAAAATTTCCTATAAAAAGTGAATTTTTGAAAAATTTCCTATAAAAAGTGAATTTTTGTAAATTTTTTTTTAAGAATTTCATATAAAAAGTCAATTTTTTCATCGATAAAATTTTTATTTCGTTTAGCCAAGAAGTTGAGCTCTTCCGTATTTCACAGCCAAGAGCTTTAATATTTCGTTTGGTAAACTAAAAACTATTGTTTGCTGCCATTTAAAGTAGAGAAAAGAAGGTATACTTATATTTTTGTAATATTTGTAACAAAACGTAGTTTATCATAAATTATTTTTTTTAACAGATTTTGTTGATCACAATAAAGAAACTTAAATTTTTAGAAATTTTTTTAACAACTAAATTTTTTGAGTAGCCTCCAAGAAAATTCGCTGCAGCTTGAATTATTTTTTGGAAAAATTGTATACTTCTTTTATCCACTTAGTGTATTATACTCTTGGTATATGTATATTATTTATGTATTATGTAGTGGTTTTTGTATGAGCATTCTTCTTATTTAATGTTGTGTAAGTTATATACATTTAACATTTTATATAGAAAGATACTTTCTTTATTTAAGAATGTACTCGAGCAAATATACTGCCATTGTTTATTTTTACAGTGGCGAGCAAAAAGAAAGGTATATTAAAAATTGTTCAAAGTTTTTTTTCAGCCTTCACCACCAAAGGTGGAAAGGAATGTCTAGAAAATCAGAAAAACGTTTATACATTTAAAGACGATTGCATTGTTTTGCTAAAACTTTTGTGCAAATAAGAACCAATAACAAAAATTTGGTAGCAATCGGTTTATATCTGATGCTACATCCCATATTAGACCCTTTGACGGAAATAACATAAGTGTGCTTAAACCCAAAAAATGAGCACTTGTTCCTCAAAAGGGTGTAACTCAATATGTAACAATTTTAAATTTTTCAAGAAGTCGACGTACAATTGTCATATCCACTAACTGTAAAAATCTTCCATAATTTTCTCTATTTTTTTTAAATAAATGCTGTAAAAAATATTTTTTGGCTCTACCAAAAAGTTGTAAATTTTGACTTATCTCTGTTTAGAAGAACAAGTGTGATATTCCTCTAAGACTTTAGAAAATGTGTATAGTTGTTGTTCCATGTTTGACCTTGGTAGTGAGGGGTATCAAATAGTCGAGCTTGACCAAATATAGCAATTTTTACTTGTCTCTCCTTACCTTCGTGTTAAGTAAAAAGAATATTACAGTAAATTCTAGAAAAACTTTCTGTAATAATATTATTACAATATAACTTAAACTTCTTAAACAATTCTTGTTAAAAAACAATGAAGGAGAGCAATTAATTTTAATTAAGTATTCCATCAAATGTCGTGACTAATTTTCTCAAATGTCAGCCTGATTATGAAGTTGTAACATATAAGGGAAGAAACTGAAATGTTTAGCCTTTATTCAATTGCGTTTTTTTCCTGTCAGTTGGTGTAAATATAAATTGAGATTGTTTGCCACAACATAATAACAAAGTCATTTAGTTAGAAACAAAAAAGGGGAAAAAACTGTCATTCAACAAGTTAAAGCTTTGTTATTATGGTTAGCAATAAATTAGAGCTAAAAGGCAGATTGGTTTTGAGGAAAATTTCTTGGTTTTAATTAGACCTCAGTTAGAAATATAAAAAAAAAACTTTAAGTGAAAATGACCACATTGAATGGGGTAAAATCAATTATTATGAATAAAGGAATTGATTAATTGTATTTTAAAGAAAAAATTCTATTGTTAGAGTCGACTAATTGACAATTTTAAATCAAATTAATAAAAGTATAATAAATTTTGTTTAAGGGTTATATTCTATAGAAAATTTTTCAATAAAAAGATTTTCTATAGAAAAATATTTCATGAAAAAATTTAATATAGGAAAATTTTTCATAAAAAAATTTAGTCTATAAAAATTTTTGATAAAAAAAAATTTTCTATAGAAAAATTTTTGCTGAAAAAGTTTTCTATAAAAAAGTTTACTATAGAAAAATTTTTGTTGAAAAAGTTTTCTATAGAAAAATTTTTGTTGAAAAAGTTTTCTATAGAAAAATTTTTGTTGAAAAAGTTTTCTATAGAAAAATTTTTGTTGAAAAAGTTTTCTATAGAAAAATTTTTGTTGAAAAAGTTTTCTATAGAAAAATTTTTGTTGAAAAAGTTTTCTATAGAAAAATTTTTGTTGAAAAAGTTTTCTATAGAAAAATTTTTGTTGAAAATGTTTTCTATAGAAAAATTTTTGTTGAAAAAGTTTTCTATAAAAAAATTTTTGATGAAAAAGTTTACTATAGAAAAATTTTTGTTGAAAAAGTTTTCTAGAGAAAAATTTTTATTGAAAAAGTTTTCTATAAAAATATTTTTGTTGAAAAAGTTTTCTATAAAAAAATTTTTGTTGAAAAAGTTTTCTATAGAAAAATTTTTGTTGAAAAAGTTTTCTATATAAAAATTTTTGTTGAAAAAGTTTTCTATAGAAAAATTTTTGTTGAAAAAGTTTTCTATAGAAAAATTTTTGTTGAAAAAGTTTTCTATAGAAAAATTTTTGTTGAAAAAGTTTTCTATAGAAACATTTTTGTTGAAAAAGTTTTCTATAGAAAAATTTTTGTTGAAAAAGTTTTCTATAGAAAAATTTTTGTTGAAAAAGTTTTCTATAGAAACATTTTAGTTGAAAAAGTTTTCTATAAAAAAATTTTTGTTGAAAAAGTTTTCTATAAAAAAATTTTTGATGAAAAAGTTTACTATAGAAAAATTTTTGTTGAAAAAGTTTTCTAGAGAAAAATTTTTATTGAAAAAGTTTTCTATAAAAATATTTTTGTTGAAAAAGTTTTCTATAGAAACATTTTTGTTGAAAAAGTTTTCTATAGAAAAATTTTTGTTGAAAAAGTTTTCTATAGAAAAATTTTTGTTGAAAAAGTTTTCTATAGAAAAATTTTTGTTGAAAAAGTTTTCTATAGAAAAATTTTTGTTGAAAAAGTTTTCTATAGAAAAATTTTTGTTGAAAAAGTTTTCTATAGAAAAATTTTTGTTGAAAAAGTTTTCTATAGAAACATTTTTGTTGAAAAAGTTTTCTATAGAAAAATTTTTGTTGAAAAAGTTTTCTATAGAAAAATTTTTGTTGAAAAAGTTTTCTATAGAAAAATTTTTGTTGAAAAAGTTTTCTATAGAAAAATTTTTGTTGAAAAAGTTTTCTATAGAAAAATTTTTGTTGAAAAAGTTTTCTATAGAAAAATTTTTGTTGAAAAAGTTTTCTATAGAAAAATTTTTGTTGAAAAAGTTTTCTATAGAAAAATTTTTGTTGAAAAAGTTTTCTATAGAAAAATTTTTGTTGAAAAAGTTTTCTATAGAAAAATTTTTGTTGAAAAAGTTTTCTATAGAAAAATTTTTGTTGAAAAAGTTTTCTATAGAAAAATTTTTGTTGAAAAAGTTTTCTATAGAAAAATTTTTGTTGAAAAAGTTTTCTATAGAAAAATTTTTGTTGAAAAAGTTTTCTATAGAAAAATTTTTGTTGAAAAAGTTTTCTATAGAAACATGTTTAAATAAGAAAATTTTCTTATAAAAAATTTTTCTACAGAATTTTTTTTTAATTTTCGTTTTTTCATCAAAAATTTTTCTATAGAAAACATTTTCAAAAAAAAATTTTACATAGAAATTTTTTTTATCAAAAATTTTTCTAAGAAAATCTTTTTATCAAAAAGTTTTCTATAAAATTTTTTTTTATCAAAAATTTTTCTATAGAAAATTTTTTTATCATAATTTTATTATAGAAAATTTTTTTTATCAAAAATGTTTCCATAGAAAATTTTTTTTATTAAAAATTTTTCTATAGAAAACTTTTTTATCAAAAATTTTTCTATAGAAAACTTTTTATCAATTTCTATAGAAAAATTTTTATTAAACAAATTTTTTTTTTATAAAAAAATTTTCTATAGAAAAATTTTTGATATAACAATTTTCTATAGAAAAATTTAAAAAAAAAATTTTCTATAGAAAAATTTTTGATAAATAGATTTTCTATAGAAAAAGATTTGGTAAAGAAATTTTCTATAGAAAAATTTTTGTTGAAAAAGTTTTCAATTAAAAGATTTTTGGTAAACGAATTTTTAATAGAAAAATTGTTGAAAATGTTTTATATAGAAAAATTTTTGTATAAAAATTTTCTATAGAAAACATTTACTATAGAAAAATTTTTGATAAAAAAATTTTCCATAGAAACATTTTTGATACAAAAATTTTCTATAGAATAATTTTTTATAAAAACATTTACTATAGAAACATTTTTGATAAAAAAATTTTCCATAGAAACATTTTTGATACAAACATTTTTTGTAGAAACATTTTTGATACAAAAATTTTCTATAGAAACATTTTTGATACAAAAATTTTTGATACAAAAATTTTCTATAGAAAAATTTTTGATATAAAAATTTTCTATCGAAAAAAATTCTATAGAAAAATTTTTGAATAAAAAATTTTCTATAGAAAAATTTTTGATATAAAATTTTCTATAGAAAAATTTTTGATATAAAATTTTCTATAGAATAACTTTTGATAAAAACATTTTCTATAGAAGAATTTTTGATAAAAAAATTTTCCATAGAAACATTTTTGATACAAAAATTTTCTATAGAAACATTTTTGATACAAAAATTTTCTATAGAAACATTTTTGATAGAAAAATTTTCTATAGAAACATTTTTGATACAAACATTTTCTATAGAGAAATTTTTATTAAAAATACTTTCTATAGAAAAATTTTTGATAAAAAGATTTTCTATAGAAAAATATTTAATGAAAAAATTTTTATGGACAAATTTTTGATAAATAAATTTTCTTTAGAATAATTTTTGATAAAAACATTTTCTATAGAAAAATTTTTGATAAAAAAATTTTCCATAGAAACATTTTTGATACAAAAATTTTCTATAGAAACATTTTTGATGCAAAAATTTTCTATAGAAACATTTTTGATGCAAAAATTTTCTATAGAAACATTTTTGATACAAAAATTTTCTATAGAAAAATTTTTGATAAAAAAATTTTCTATAGAAAAATTTTTGATACAAAAATTTTCTATAGAAAATTTTTTGATAAAAAAATTTTTGATAAAAAAAAATTTCAATAGAAAATTTTTTGATTAAAAAATTTTCTATAGAAAATTATTTAGGGGTGTCGTATTAGCAATATTTGATATTCTAACAATAGCTGATATCACTCATACGTTGCGTTTACCCAAATACATTTTTAATGTGACTCCTACTGATATTAAGCATATTTACCTCCTTTTATAACTTATTTAATTGATTATAGAATTATGGAATTTTTCTCCCCAAAATTGTCAATAATTCTTATTAAATCACATTTATATTAATTATAACTAAGTAGTATTAGTTAAACGTGAAAAAATGTCAAGGGTAAAGCTCTTTTAGAAGGTATTTTTGACATAGCTATAGGTATTTACGCCTACAGGCTTTATAACTATTAATACAAGAAATATGACAAAAATA
>OW121741.1:125261231-125321231 GCA_933228675.1 Stomorhina lunata | reverse complement strand
TTTGTTCAAAAATTGACTATTTAGAGAAAATTTTTCGAAAATTTACTATTTATAGGATATTTTTGTAAATTGACTATTTATAGAGAATTTTTCTAAAATTGACTATTTTTAGGAAATTTTTCGAAAATTTACTATTAAAAAGAAATTTTCGAAAATTTACTATTTATAGGAAAATTTTTCTTAAATTGACTATTTATAGGAAATTTGTCTTAAATTGACTATTTATAAGAAAATTTTCGAAAACCGACTATTTATACGAAATTTTCAAACTATTTTTACGTTTTTTTTTTCGAAAACTGACTATTTATAAAAATTTTTTCGAAAATTTACTTTTTAAGGGACCTTTTTTGGAAACTGACTATTTATTGAAAATTTTCGAAAGTTAACTTTTTATAGAAAATTTTTCATAAATTGACTATTTACAGAAAATTATTTTTAAAATTTACTATTAATAGAAAATTGACTATTTAAAAACTTTCTTAAAATTTCCAATAAATACTCAATTTCGAAAAATTTCCTATAAATAGTTTACTTTTAAAATATTTCCTATAAGTAGTAAATTTTCGAAAAATTTCCTATAAAGAGTAAGTTTTTTGAAAAATTTTATATAGTCAGTTTTCGAAAAATTTCCTATAAAATGACAATTTATTTTAAAATATCCTATAAATAGTAAATTTATAAAAAATTTCCTAAATTTTCGAAAAATTTCCTATAAATGGTCAATTTCGAAAAATTTCCTATAAAAATTTAATTATCGATTAATTTTCTATAAAAAGTTAGTTTGCGAAAAATTTTCAATAAAAAGTAAATTTTCTAAAAATTTCCTATAAAAAGTAAATTTTAGAAAAATTTCCTACAGTCAGTTTTCGAAAATTTTCTTTTAAATGTCCTTTTTTGAAAAATTTCCTATAAATGGTAAATTTATTATAAAAAGTCAATTTTCGAAAAATTTCCTATAAATGCCAATTTCAAAAATTTTCTATTTAAAGAAAATTTTTCAAAAATTTAATATTTATAGGAAATTTATCAAAAATTTAATATTTATGGGAAATTTTTCTAAAATTGACTATTTATAGAAAATTTTTCGAAAATTACAATCTATAGGAAATTTTTCGAAAATTTATTATTTATAGGATATTTTTCGAAAATTTACTATTATCAGAAAAGTTTTTGAAACTTGACTATATATGGAAAAATTTTCAAAAATTGGCTATTTATAGGAAATTTAAAAAAAAACTGTATTTGTAGAAATTTTTCCTATAAAAAGTAAATTTTAGAAAAATTTCCTACAGTCAGTTTTCGAAAATTTTCTTTTAAATGTCCTTTTTTGAAAAATTTCCTATAAATGGTAAATTTATTATAAAAAGTCAATTTTCGAAAAATTTCCTATAAATGCCAATTTCCGAAAAACTTCCTATAAAAGTTAAATTTTTTGAAAAATTTTCTATAAAAAGTAAATTTTCGAAGAAAATCAATTTTTGTAAAATTTTCTATAAAAAATTAATTTTCGAAAAATTTATTATAAAAAGACAATTTTCGAAAAATTTCCTATGAAAGGTCAATTTTTGAGAAATTCCTTGTTAGAAGACAATTTTGAAAAATTTCCTATAAAAGTCAATTATCGAAAAATTTCCTATAAAATGTAAATTTTTTGAAGAATTTCCTATAAAAAGTAAATTTTAGAAATATTTCATATAAATATAAAACTTTTTAAATATTTTGTATAAATAGTCATTTTTTTTTAATTTCTTATAAATATAATTTTTTGAAAAATTTCCTATAAATAGTAAATTTTGAAAAAATTTCCAATCATTAGTCAAATGTTTTAAAAATTATTTATAAAAATAATTGATTTAATTTTTTCTTATACATAATAAAATTTCCTATAAATTATCAATTTTCCAATAATTTTCCTTAAAAATGAAATTTTTAAAAAAATTTCCTATAAAAATTCAATATTCGAAAAATTTCCCTTAAAAAGTTAATATATATTTAAAAAATTTCCTATAAAAAGTAAATTTTCGAAAAATTTCCCATAAGAAGTCAATTTAGAAAAATTTCATATATAAGGTAAATTTTTTTAAAAATTATCTAGAAAAAGTAAATTTTCGAAAAATTTCCTCTAAAAGGTCAATTTTCCTAAAATTTCCTATAAATTGTAAATTTTCGAAAAATTACTACAAATATTTGTCTTAAAGTTTATTAGGATTAATATTCTTGTACAGAAAATATCTTGGCTTTAACATTTTCCTATAGCAATTTTTTTTTAATTTGGTTGACCCCTTGTCGTATGAGTGATATAATATCATTTTTTGTTCACATCAATCATTCGCTACGAATTCCTGGAATATAAATAACTCAGTCATAAATTTCTTTATTTGCCAATTATTTGTTTGTTTTCCCACTGTTTAACAACCAATTACATTATTTTTCTAAATTTGTATGTGTATTTATGGACGTGGGGATATTTGTCAGGTTCCCACTATAAGAATATATGTGTGTCATTACATGTGTAACTTGTATGTATGTATTTTAGTATTTTAAGGGTAAAAACAAAGAAAATATAACACAAAAAAATTCTTGTAGTACAAAAAAAAGGAAGTGTTGCCATAGTAAAATTCCTTAAGAAAAATATGTATTTGAAAGGGTGCACAGTGGTTTACGGACGCTTTTTTTTGGAAATAATTCTTTAACTTTTGAACGACTGGAGATATTTGAATGAAATTTGACATGGTGATAGTCAAGGAGTATTCGAGTTGGTTTTTAAAAGCACTGGTCCATGAGGGGTCGGGAGAGTGATTGATGGACCTTCAAAGTTGGTCACCTCGGGTGTTCGACTTTTTTAAAAATTCGCCAAAAATCCATTTATGTATGGATTGAAAAGAAATTTTAAACTTAAGTTGTCCTTGAGAAGATCTACAAAAAATACGCTTAAATGTGTAGGTTATCTCCTTTGGATTTCGAGATATTTGGGTAAAAAGGAATTTTTAGGTTGATTTTTTACCTCTTTTTTTAAGCTTTTTTTGATCTGGTGGACGCATCTGAGGACCAAAAATTTTTTAAGAATATTCTTTAAATTTGTAATAAAATTCTGAATAATTTTTGTGCAAGTTAGTTATAGAAATCTTCTTTTGTTTAAAAGTTAAAAATATTCAAAGTTGAAACTTACAAAAAATTTCGCTTTTTTTTAGTTTTTCCCCAAAAGATAGCTATATTTTTTCACTAATAAAAAAATATTTTCTTAAGAAACATAAAAAGATTTTTAAAGTTTTTAAAAGAAAACATAATGAGAATGCGTATAAAACAAATTTCTGCTAATTGGACTTTTGGTCCTCGCACATGTCCTCTCCAAAAAATGGCAATTTGTAAAAAAAAAAATTAGTTTAAACAAAAATTTCTCAAAAGGCAAAGCACCGATTTGAAAAAAATTATAATGTTCATATTTTCCAATATATCTGTTATTGATTAGAAAAGTTTTTTCTGAAACGCGCTGCAAATAGAGACAGTGTTGCCATATTTGTAAAAAAACTCATTTTTTGAAACACCTTTTTCCCCAGTTGGGAATTGGGGAATTTTTAAGTTAAAATTGGGAATTTTTTTTAGTCTATTGCTTTTACATCTTATTGGTCTACATTACTACAAAATTTCATTGTAATATCTTTATCCATGTCATTTCCACAGAATATCAAAGATTAAAAATATTTTCCTTAAAAAAGCAGAAAAACAATTTTTTTTTGTTTTACGATACAAAGTGTAAAAAAAGTAACGCACTTAAAAAAAACTTTTACTTAGTGCTAATCTCCTAGTCTTTCCCGATCTAATGATACTAAACATGTATATAAAGCATTAATACCGAGTCTTAAAAAACTCTGAAAACTTTGGCCCCCGTAGCATTTTTACACTGTTTATTTAAATATAAGTGATGAATTTGTGCATATAAAATTAATAATCATACTCAAATATTTCACTATAAGATGACAATGATCCTTCGATAACAAACAAATATTTTTTTATTTTTTTAAAGAAAATATCATGAGGATTTATGAAATATCAAAATGTAAATAATTTGTACTTATATTAAAAGGTGAAATACATTTTATTGAAGTATTTGTAGTTAAAGTTTAAACTTACAGTTTTTATTACATATTTATATAAAAGTAGTTATTTACTTAATTTTTATTTTCAGTAAAATAATCAGTACAATCTATTATATCAAGAACCTCTTCCAGGTGTTCGTTTTCAGAAGTTTTTGTATAACTGCTCCACCATTTCTTTCTTATCGTTGATAGAGCAGGATCAGAAGACAACAAGAGATAATTTATTAGATCCTGATTTTGCGATTTTCTTGAGCATTTTCTGGTATTAAATAGTTGGATATACTTGAAATCTGAATTCCGCGCTTCCTGGGCCTCTTCTGTCAGTTCACCAAGTGGGAGAAGATTTGATTCAATTATTTCACGACCATGTTGAAGGACTTTATGAACTGTTGGTGTAATTTCTTTCCAGTGATACAAATGTCGTATACGAGTTAACGCGTTGAGGGCATAGCAATGAAATTTTTCAGCATTTATTTGATATTTGCTATTTATTGCCGATAATATTACGTAACATTTACGAAGAACTTCCTCATCAATTCCAGTAATCTTTGAAGTTGTTTCATAATTTTCAAAGAATCGCCTGGCCGTATTACCATCGTTTGTACTGCCATATCCTACAAGTGGTTTGTCTATGTTTAGACCCGTCATAGTTTTGAATTCTTCCTGAATCCTTTTTTTTTCACTGGATCTCATTTCAATCAGTTCCTTATTATTTCTCACGGATTTTAGCTGATTATCAGGTATATTCCTATATTTCAGATCATATGCTATATGTAGCATAAATTCTAAAAATCGGATACGTGCATGTAGGGGCGATATACCAAATTCCAGAACCTCTTGATTAATTGCAGTACTAGCTGATGCATCTTCTGAAGTTTGTAGAAATTCCGATTTCTTCTTTCCGCATAATGAGCATTTCCAAGTTGAATGGGTTTCCGTTATAGCGTTGCTTACTTTTCCATCTATCATTGTCAATTGAAGCTCAAAATTTACATTAATCAAATATCCATGTATGTCTATGCAGACTGGACTCAAATTGTCTATTGAATATTTGATATCATCAACCCAATTTTTTGTGCTTGCTGCATTTTCTTTTAAATATTCGAATCTGATCGGTCTGCAAAATGCCTTTGATCCTGGAGATGTGTTAACCCACACATATTCAGTACGCTCTTTTGATGTGGATGGTTCAGAACGATTCTTTCTTAATCTTAGTGGTACTAGGGATGCCATAAAAACGCTTCTGTAGTCATTTGTGTTCTGATGAGATGTTGATTGTTTGTATTCCGGTAATCCAGATAAACCGTCACATCCCCATTTACATATTAAAGTTAAGTCCTTGTTGTCAAGTTTCTTGGCTTCTTCTTCAGACAATGTAGTAGATATCAGCCTTGATGCCGTATTTTCCAATAATTTTGATAAATCCACAGATGCACTTTCGTCTCCTATCACGTTTGTTGGTATTAAGTTTTTTTTGGTTTTTAATAACGCATTATATCCTGGTAAAATTGAGTGTCCTTTGTCTCGTAATGCCTTACAGAGTTTAATATATTTATTTTTACTCAATTTCAACTCGAGCATAAGAGCAAGTGCTTCTTCCTCCGAAAATTCTGATTGAGAAGAAGGAGTTGGTATACTCTTAATAATTCGCTTAAGACGTTTAGGAGAAGCCTCTGGGAGAATATCTGCTATTTGTTTAGCTTCAGCTGGTTGATTATTTCGTTTGAGCACTTCCTTAAAGGAATCTTTGATTTCAGTATCCGAATGAGTAGAAAGAACTTCGGATAATCGCATCTTTTTAGATCTTTCTCCGAGATCATCATAGTTTTTTAGAGGGGCTCCAGCACCAGAAGTTTTAAGCTCAATTGAGTCCTTCAGCCAGTCTTTAAATTTAGATTCAAATCTTTTTAAACAGTAATTAACCGACTTAATTTTAAGTTCAAATAACTTTACAAATTTTACGACTTTGTCTTCCTCACTATTGAGAATCATGGAGTTAGTTTGACTTTTAGCATATCGCATGATTATTTTAATTTTTTCTGCTCTCGAACTGCTTGGTTGTTCAAAAAGAATATCGCACAACACTTTAAATTCCAATGTTATAGCCATGATGTTTTAACTGTTAATAGCAGTTACATTTAAAACTTTCTTTTTTATATTAAAAAAAAACATTTTTTATATATACCTGTATCCAAAGAATAATAAAGAAATCAATGAATTAATGTATTTTTTACCTCTAAAAATAGGTGCATATATAACTCAACCAATATGTGCGTCTCGTAAAACCTACCTGTATGGAGGTGAGTAACCATATCCTTTCTGACCATTATGAAAAACCCAAGTTGTAACAATTTTTACCTATTGCATTAACTTTCACATTAAAAAACATTTTATAACCTTAACATAATTTTGCAATTTTTTCAAATACACCAATTTTAAATACCGGAAAAATGCCTTTAAATCTTATTTTAAATAAATTGTCACACTGTTACTATAAAAGTACTCTTCTAATTAAACTTTTGCTACAAATTATGGATATATTACCTTTACACTGTTATCAAAATCGGTGCCTTACTCGTACTTACTTATTTAGAATCTTTTACTAAAATTTTATTTTTTAGCTTGGAACAAAAGGCAAAATCGAATAAAATTTTTTTAAGTCATTCTTATAATGTTTTCTTTAAAAAAATAAAAAACTATTTATATCTTTTTGAAGAAAATATTTGTTTATTAGCGAAGGATCATTGTCATCTTAAAAATAGTGAAATATTTGAGTATGATAATTAACTTTATATGCACAAATTCATCACTTATATTTAAATAAACAGTGTAAAAATGCTACGGGGGCCAAACTTTTCAGAGTTTTTTAAGACTCGGTATTAATGCTTTATATACATGTTTAGTATCATTAGATTGGGAAAGACTAGGAGATTAGCACTAAGTAAAAGTTTTTTTTAAGTGCGTTACTTTTTTTACACTTTGTATCGTAAAACAAAAAAAAATTGTTTTTCTGCTTTTTTAAGGAAAATATTTTTAATCTTTGATATTCTGTGGAAATGACATGGATAAAGATATTACAATGAAATTTTGTAGTAATGTAGACCAATAAGATGTAAAAGCAATAGACTAAAAAAAATTCCCAATTTTAACTTAAAAATTCCCCAATTCCCAACTGGGGAAAAAGGTGTTTCAAAAAATGAGTTTTTTTACAAATATGGCAACACTGTCTCTATTTGCAGCGCGTTTCAGAAAAAGCTTTTCTAATCAATAACAGATATATTGGAAAATATGAACATTATAATTTTTTTCAAATCGGTGCTTTGCCTTTTGAGAAATTTTTGTTTAAACTAATTTTTTTTTTTACAAATTGCCATTTTTTGGAGAGGACATGTGCGAGGACCAAAAGTCCAATTAGCAAGAAATTTGTTTTATACGCATTCTCATTATGTTTTCTTTTAAAAACCTTAAAAATCTTTTTATGTTTCTTAAGAAAATATTTTTTTATTAGTGAAAAAATATAGCTATCTTTTGGGGAAAAACTAAAAAAAAAGCGAAATTTTTTGTAAGTTTCAACTTTGAATATTTTTAACTTTTAAACAAAAGAAGATTTCTATAACTAACTTGCACAAAAATTATTCAGAATTTTATTACAAATTTAAAGAATATTCTTAAAAAATTTTTGGTCCTCAGATGCGTCCACCAGATCAAAAAAAGCTTAAAAAAAGAGGTAAAAAATCAACCTAAAAATTCCTTTTTACCCAAATATCTCGAAATCTAAAGGAGATAACCTACACATTTAAGCATATTTTTTGTAGATCTTCTCAAGGACAACTTAAGTTTAAAATTTCTTTTCAATCCATACATAAATGGATTTTTGGCGAATTTTTAAAAAAATCGAACACCCGAGGTGACCAACTTTGAAGGTCCATCAATCACTCTCCCGACCCCTCATGGACCAGTGCTTTTAAAAACCAACTCAAATACTCCTTGACTACCACCATGTCAAATTTCATTCAAATATCTCCAGTCGTTCAAAAGTTAAAGAATTATTTCCAAAAAAAAGCGTCCGTAAACCACTGTGGGGTGTTTATGTATTCCTTAGTTCTTTTTCTGAGTGGTACATGAATGAGTGGCTTGATGCCTCAATGGCTGGTTTCATGTGCATACACTTTCTTGCACTTTCATGGAACCCACAATGTTTGTGTATATTTTTGAATAATACAAAACCTAGAGGAACTATCAAGACTGACAGCTATTGAGGGCTCTTCTACGGGCTCTTTTCTTAGTTTTTTCTTTGTAAGTCCTAAGATGAGGGGCTTTAGTTTTTTTCTTAAAGAATAAAAAATGCCAGCTAAACAAAATACAACAAAGAAAGTTAAAAAGAAAAGGGAAAGTGTGATTTTAAATAAAAAATACATAAAGGAAAGTGTGTGTTTTAGTTATTTTAAATAAAGCCATTTTACCTAGAATAGCTTTTTCTAAAACAACACGTTTTTGTAATTTAAATTTGAATAATGAAATTTAAATGATGAAATTCTAATTTAATTAAATTTAAATTGACATTAATTTTATTATGCAATTTAAAATTATTTTATTTAGATTTCTATAACTCAATTTTTTACTGACCATTATAATATAAACATATATTTTTTTTAATTTCTGCTCACGTTTTTTCCAGGTATTGTTGTATTATTACACCCTACACCACTTTAGGTGGGTAAGGGTTAGACTTGAAAATTAACTATTTATAGGAAATTTTTCGAAAATTGTCTACTTATAAGAAATTTTTCGAAAACTGACTATTTATAGGAAATTTTTCAAAAATTTTCTATAAATGGGAAATTTTTCAAAAATTTTCTATAAATGGGAAATTTTTGGAAAATTTACTATTAATGGGAAATTTTTTTAAAATTTACTATTTATGAGAAATTTTTCGAAAATTTACTATTTATAGGAAATTTTTCGAAAATTGACTATTTATAAGAAATTTTTCGAAAATTGACTATTTATAGGAAATTTTTTGAAAATTGACTATTTATAGGAAATTTTTCGAAAATTAACTGTTTGTTGGAAATTTTTCGAAAATTGATTATTTAAAGGAAATTTTTCGAAAATTAAATATTTATAGGAAATTTTTCGAAAATTGACTTTCGAAAATTAACTATTTATAGAAAATTTATCGAAAATTGACTATTTATTTTAAAAGTTTTTCAAAAATTTCTTATTTATAAAAAGTTTGTCGAAAAATTACAATTTATATAGAAAAATTTTATCGAAAAATTTCATATAAAAAATAAGTTTTCGAAAAATTTATTCCAAATGTCAACTTTTGAAAAACATTATATAAAATGGGAAGTTTAATATAAAAAGTTAATTTTCGAAAAATTTCTTATAGAATATAAGATTTTGAAAAGCTTCCTATAAAAGTTCAATTGTCGGAAAAAATTCCTTATAAAGTCAATATTTGAAAAATTTCCTATAAATCTTCGATTTTCGAAAAATTTCCTAAATATAATTAATTTTCGAAAAATTTCCTAAATATAATTAATTTTTGAAAAATTTCCTATAAATAGTCCAATTTCGAAAAATTTCCTATAAATAGTCAATTATCGAAAAATTTCCTATAAATATTCAATTTTTGAAAAATTTCCTATAAATAGTCAATTTTCGAAAAATTTCCTATAAATAGTCAATTTTCGAAAAATTTCCTATAAATATTCAATTTTCGAAAAATTTCCTATAAATAGTCAATTTTCGAAAAATTTCCTTAAATAGTCAATTTTCGAAAAATTTCCTTAAATAGTCAATTTTTGAAAAATTTCCTATAAATAGTCAATTTTCCAAAAATTTCCTATAAATAGTCAATTTTCGAAAAATTTCCTATAAATAGTCAATTTTCGAAAAATTTCCTATAAATAGTCAATTTTCGAAAAATTTCCTATAAATAGTCAATTTTCGAAAAATTTCCTATAAATAGTCAATTTTCGAAAAATTTCCTATAAATAGTCAATTTTCGAAAAATTTCCTATAAATAGTCAATTTTCGAAAAATTTCCTATAAATAGTCAATTTTCGAAAAATTTCCTATAAACAGTCAATTTTCGAAAAATTTCCTATAAATAGTCAATTTTCGAAAAATTTCCTATAAATAGTCAATTTTCGAAAAATTTCCTATAAATAGTCAATTTTCGAAAAATTTCCTATAAATAGTCAATTTTCGAAAAATTTCCTATAAATAGTCAATTTTCGAAAAATTTCCTATAAATAGTCAATTTTCGAAAAATTTCCTATTAATAGTCAATTTTCGAAAAATTTCCTATAAAAATTCAATTTTAGAAAAATTTCTTATAAAAAGTAAATTTTAGAAATATTTCCTATAAAAACAAAATTTTCGAAAAATTTCCTATAAACAGTAAATTTTCGAAAAATTTCCTATAAATAGTCAATTTTCGAAAAATTTCCTATAAATAGTCAATTTTCGAAACATTTCCCATAAATAGTCAATTTTCGAAAAATTTCCTACAAATAGTAAATTTTCGAAAAATTCGAAGGGTCGAACTTGACCGACTCTTGTGATTTATAACTTATTTTTATTATGATTTGTTGTTTCCATTAGTTTGTTATTGTTGTTCTTGTTTTTTGGTTTGCTTGGATTTTATCCTGCCTACAGGGGATTGTAAAGGTCTCATTAAAGCTTGAT
Organism: Stomorhina lunata; assembly: GCA_933228675.1. NCBI lineage: Eukaryota > Metazoa > Arthropoda > Insecta > Diptera > Rhiniidae > Stomorhina > Stomorhina lunata. The sequence continues at coordinate 125,310,435 of OW121741.1, read as the reverse complement.
TACGTAGGCAAAAATAAACGTGTATACTTACGTAAATGAATAGGATTATGATGAAAATGTTGCAAAATACCAAATTTTCGTTTATTAAGTATTACACTGTGTTTAAATTTTTTCGCAATTAGTATATCAATTTTGAGTAACTAAAATGTAAAGGTAGTAATTACTACCGGTAGTAATCTCTAGCCTCATTTTTACACTATTGTAGTATATGTTATATATAATATATAAAATTGTATTTATTTGCCACTTAGTCCCTTTTTCTCTGTCTCACTGGTAATTGACATAATTCTCTTTTGCTTCTGTGATTTTTATATAATTTTTTTTATCTTGTTTTCTCTTGTGTTTTTTTTTTATATTGTTCATATAATTATTTTTATTTATTTGTTCATATAATTTCTCCTCAGAGCCTTGACGCATGACGTTTTATAATGTTCAATCATTAATTACATTCACATGCACAATCACATGCTCGGACATGTGACTGCCATAATATTTTATTTCATTTTTTTTTTGTTAATTTATATTTTTATTTGATTGTAGTTCTTTCGTTTTTCTTTTTTACTTTATTTCTTGGAGTAATTATTATTTATTTTTGTAGCCACCTTTAATTTCCTTATACTAAAGACCAAATACTTCAGGGTATTTGATAACTACAGAGGATTTTTGTATTACTTTAGTGCGTAGAGTAGGGGTCGAGTAGTGATTGTGTTTATCATAAGAGCTGATATGTAGACATTTATTTTCAAAAGCGAATTAACCCAGGGAACATGTATTTGAAAATGGTAAATTTTTTTTAAAATTCCCTATAAAAAGTGAATTTTTTAAAAATCTCTTATAAATAGAAATTCTTGAAAAATTTCCAATAAATAGGGAAATTCATAAAAAAATTCCCAATAAATAAGGAAATTTTAAAAAATTCCCTATTAAATATAATTTTTAACAAATTTTCTATAAAAACAAAACAAACTTTTTAAAATTTCCTACAGAAAATATTAAAAAATTTTCTACAGAAAATGAAATTTTTATAAAATTCCCTATTAAATATACATTTTTAACAAATTTTCTATAAAAACAATACAAACTTTTTAAAATTTCCTACAGAAAATATTAAAAAAATTTCTACAGAAAAGGAAATTTTTATAAAATTTCCTATAAAAATAAGTAATTTGTAAAAATATACTAATTAAAAATAATTTTTTTAAAAATTTAATATAAAAAAATTGGATTTTTTGAAAAATTTCCTAAAAAAATACGAAATTTTTGTAAAAATTTCAACAAAAATAATAAAATTTTCAAAAATTTCTTTTAAAAATCTGAAATATTCTTCGAAAAATTAGAGAACTTTTCAAAACAAATAAGAAATTTGAAAAATTGAAAAATTTTTTATAAAAATAAGAAATTTCTGAAAAATTTCCTACAAAAATTAGAAATTTTTGAAAAAATTCCTATAAAAATTAGAAATTTTTGAAAAAATTCCTATAAAAATAAAAAAAAAGATTTAAAAATTTCCTATAAAAACAAGAATTTTTTGAAAAATATCCTATAAAACTAAGAAATTTTCGAAAAATGTTATTTTTAAATAAGATATTTAAAAAAAAATGTTCTATAAGAATAAACATTTTTGAAAAATTTCCTACAAAAAATTAGAAATTTATGAAAACTTTCCTATTGAACTACTTTTTCGAAAGATTTTCTATAAAAATAAGAAATTTTTAAAAAATTTCCTATAAAAATAAAAAACTTTTGAAAATTTTCATATAAAAATAAAAAAATTTTTTTAAATTTCCTATAAAAATAGAACATTTTTGAAAAATTTTTTTATAAAAATGAGAAATTTTTGGAAAATTTCCTATAAAAATAAGAAACTTTTGAAAAATTTCATATAAGCCAAAGAAATTTTTGAACAAATTCCTACAAAAATAAGCAATTTTAAGAAATTTTCCTATAAAAATAAGAAATTTTCGAAAAATTTCCTATACAACTAAGAAATTTTTAAAAAATTTCCTATAAAAGAAAGAAATTTTTAAAAATTTCCTATAATAATTAGAAGTTTTTGAAAAATTTTCTATAAAAATAAGACATTTTAAATAATTTCCTATAAAAATAAGAAATTTGTTTAAATTTCCTACAAAAATAAGAAATTATTTTAAAATTAAATACAAAAATAAAAAATTTCTTACCAAAATAAGAAATTTTTGAAAATTTTTCTATAAAAATAAAAAATTTTTGAAAAATTTCCTTTAAAAATAAGAGATTTTAAAAAAATTTTCTAAAAAGATAAGGAATTGTTTTTAAAATTTCCTACAAAATTAAGAAATTTTTGAACAATTTCCTTTAAAAATAAGAAATTAAAAAAAAAATTTCCTATAAAAATAAGAAATTTTTGAAAAATTTCTTATAAAAATTTAAGAAAAGTTTCTTACAAAAATAAGAACATTTCTTCTTAAAATAAGAAATTTTTGAAAAATTTCCAATAAATATAAAAAATTTATTTCGTATTCAAAATATGAAATTTTTGAAAATTTCGCTATAAAAAAATAATTTGTTTTAAAAACTTTCGTATTAAAAAAATAAGAAATTTTTGAAAAATTTCCTTTAAAATTAAGAAATTTTTTAAAAAAATTCTATGAAAAGAAGAAATTTTTGGAAAATTAAAAACAAACATTTTTTAGAGTTTTTATAAATAAGTAATTTTTGAAAAACTTCTAATAAAAATAAAAAAAATTTTAAAATTTTTTAAAATAAAAAAATTTGAAAAATTTCCCATGAAAATAAGATTTTTTTTTTAAATTTCAAAATAATATAAGAAATTTTTGAAAAATTTCCCATAAAAATTAGATTTGGTTTTAAAATTCGAATAAAAATAAGAAATTTTGGTAAATTTTCTCTAAAAATAATTCATTAAAAACTTCTTATAAAAATGAGAACCTTTTAAAAAATTTCAAATAGAAATAAAAAAAATTTTGAAAAATATTCAATAAATATAAAAAGATTCTTATATTAAAATAATTTTTTATTTAAAATATGAAATTTTCAAAAAATTTCCTATAAAAGAATACATTTTTTTTAGAAATTTTCAATTAAATGATAAAAAAGTTTTGAAAAATTTATTTTAAAATCAAGAAATTTTTAGAAAATTTCCATAAAAATAAAAAATTAATTTTTTTTATAAAAATACGAAATTTATTAAAACTGCCTTTAAAAAAAAGAAAATCTTGGAAAATTTTCCTATTAAAGATTATAATTTTTTTAAAAGTTTTCTATAAAAATAAGAAGTTTTTAAAAAATATCCCATAAATATAAAAAATTTTAAAAACTTTCCTATAAAAATAAATTTTTTTAAAAATCCATGTTAAAAAATGTTTTGAAATATTCCTTATAAGTAGTAAATTTTTGAAGAATTTCCGATAAATTTTTGAAAAATTCCCTTTCAATAACTTATTTCTACGCCTCTGCCTCTTATATTCTTATTCATTATTAAACTGACCTTTTGTCGTGGTTTCTTTATTATACTCGGATGTACTTGAGCTGGTAAAAAGGAAAATTATGAATAAACTTTCATTTTACTTTCCTGTTTCTCTTCTTTAACCATTTTTCCATTTAACTATTGAAGAACTTAAGAAAATTGCTGTAGTGACCACATGAATAAATAATACAGCCACTTCGCTTGCCTTAAATAATATAGGAATGAAAATGAGAAAGAAAATTATAATTATGTTGATGTAAAATATTGAAAAGAAGAATTTCTTAAAAAAATGCACAAGCAATAAGAAATGTATTTAAGAACACGAAGTATAACTGGAGGATGTTTCCAAGGAAAGGACATTAAAATAAGTTAATATCAAGAGTTAAGGCTTACACTTAAGTTAAATATAATTTTATATTAAATTCTTTTAAAACATAAAAAAACTTTTTCATTAAAATCATATTTATTTCATTTCAAAACTGTCCTTTTACATCCTTTTCAATCATTTTTAACAATAGCAACTAATTAAATGGAATTGCAATTTATTTTATTTAAATAAACTCATTACATAAACTCACACAATCTCATAAATATTTACCTTTCCGTATCCTGTTTGCCTGAATTTATCTGACCAAGTTTTTTTTGAAATCTTTGTTGCATGTTTATGACATGTGGGTGCCACTGTTTTTGAATTGTGGTCATTTGGTCGGTCGTTGCCTCATCTGTCGCTTGGTTGAGTGTTGATATTAAAAGCAATTATTTTAAAATGTCACATTAAATTGATATTTTTTTTGTTGAAATAAATTGTTATTTTTTCATTATTTAATATTTTAATTATAAGCTTATTAACATAGAGAATCATAATAATAAACATTATGCAAATTTATAATTATCGTTTTTGTAGGCGTTATTTATTTCAATAAAAATAATAATAAATGTTTATGTGAATAATCAATTAATCTATATAAATAAATAATTATTTTGAATTAAATGGCTTCTGATGGCCAATATTACTATTCAAAACTAAAAACAGACAAAAAGGGGCTTAATTTGTGCAATGTCAATTAATATCATCATCACATAAATTAGAAGTTTTATTTTTCATTACATAATAAATTACTTAAATGAATTAATCAGGTAGATTAAGAGTCCACTGGGTTCAGTTGCACTTAAATGTAAAAAACTTTGACAAATGCTATATATAAACGAAAAATACAAGTCAAGGATGATAAGTATGATACAATTTTACTTCTTTGGTATCATATTTTAAATAACCTGTCGTATTTAAAATATGTACTATCCCGAATAACTTGATACAAATCTTCGATATAAGTATAAACTTTTTGAAAAATTTCCTATAATATAAGAAATTTCTTAAAAATTTTGTAATAATGGGGGTAGTTTTGGCTTTATTCAAGCAGAGATGATGGGTGCTGCCATAAAACGGAGACCAAACAAAAAGTTGAGTGGGATTGATGGTATCCCGGACGTAGTTCTTAAGAAAACTCGAAAAGAAACTTGGCGTTTTATAGCAGTTCTTTTCAATCAGTGCATTAATATCGGCTACTTTCCACGTAATTGGAAAAAAGCCATCATTGTGCCAATTCCAAAGCCAAAAACTGACCCTAAGTTATGTAGCAATTACAGGCCAATTTCACTTCTATCTTCCTTTGGGAAACTTTTGGAATTCTTTATTCTTAGTCAAATTAATGACAGGATCGATGAGGGGAATGTTCTTGCTGAATCTCAATTTGGATTCAAGCGTGGTCACTCAACCTCACATGCACTGACAGTCTTTGCTGATTATGTAGCTAGGGGTCTCAATAAGAGATACCCTACTATAGCAGTGAGCTTAGACTTTGCCAAAGCTTTTGACACAGCCTGGCAAAATGGAATCATATACAAGATGATAAATCTTGGATTTGATAGACATCTTTGCAGGTTTGTGTCAAACTTTTTGAGCGAAAGAAAGTTCAGTGTGAGGGTGGGTGACTGTCGCTCTGATGAAAAATTGGTATCTGCTGGAGTTCCTCAGGGTTCTCTTCTCGGTCCTGTTTTGTACAATATTTTGGTCCATGATATTCCAAAGCCATCAGAGGGTGATCTTCTCTTATCTTATGCAGACGATATACTTATTGCTTCTTCAGGTCCACGGGCAAGAAACATTAATTCAAAAATTAATACATATCTTTCGAAATTGGCGGAATTCTTTAATAAGTGGAAGTTACGCCTAAATATTCAAAAATCGACTGCCATTATTATCAAGGGCAGGAGAAAATATCTTTATCCAAATAGTAGGAAGTTCATTCCATCCCTTATGGTTGGTAATGAACTTATTACTGTTTCGGATAGGATAAAATATTTGGGCGTAATCTTCCACGAAAATTTTGAATTTTACCGCCTCATCGACTATGTATTACAGCGCACAAAACGCACTTTTGCGATCTATCGAGGCATTCTTGGTAGACAAGGGTGCTTGGATAGGAAAGTGGGTCTGCTACTCTGCAGACAGATTATCCGTCCCCTTATGTCTTATGCCTTTCCAGTTTGGTTCAGAATCTCTTCTGCCCAGATGGAAAGGCTTAGGGTATGGGAGAGGAAAATCTTGGTAGCTTGTTTGTCCTTAAAACGCAAACAAGGACCAGAACAGGTCAGTTTATGCGGGGATCAATTTTGATCGTATCGATGGTTACATGATCAGATCGGGCTTGGCATTTCTTGATAAGGCACGTTCTCTCGAGAACGGTCTTGTCCAGGAATGTTTTGGCCGCTCTGTTGATGTTGATTCCATCCATCTAATTCGGTATATGTCTCCGATAGACCTTTTAACGCTAAGAGATGATAATCTACTATACCAGGGTGCAAACCTGATGTATAATTTTTAATAGTATCCTTTTTTCCATTTTTGAGGAACTTTAAATAATATAATATTCAAATAAATTTTGTAACATAATTGTATTACACGTAACTTAAATAGTTATTGTGCCATGTAAATATTTATAAAAATGTCTTAGTCCTAGAAAAATACAAATGTATGCAGGGAAATATAATTTGTATTAAAATAGTATTAGAAAAACATGCATAAAAAAGAAATTTATGGAAATAAAAAAAAAAAAAAAAATTTCCTTAAAAATAAAAATTTTTTAAAAATAAGTAATTTTTTTAAAATTTCCTATTGAAATAAGAAATTTTTTTAATAATTTCATAAAAAAATAAGAAATTTGTTAAATATTTCCTATAAAAATAAATTATTTTTGAAAAATTTTTGAACCAAAACTATAAATTTTAAAAAAATTTCCCCCAAAAAAAAAAAAAAAAAAAATCGAAAAACTTTCTATAACAAAAGAAAATTTTCCTGTACAAATAAGAATTTCTTTTTAAATTTTTCTAAAAATAATTTTTTGAAAAATTTTCTATAAAAATAAGACATTTCTAAAAAATTTCCTAAAAAAAAAAATTTGAAAATTTTATTATAATAAGAAATTTTTGAAAAATTTATAAAAAAAATAAGACATTTTTGAAAAACTTCCTATAAAAATAAGAAATATTTAAAAAATATCCTATAAAAATAAGAAACTTTTGACAAATTTCCTATAACAATATGAAAATTTTGAAAATGTTTTAAACATTTTTTTTTACAAAAATATGAAAGTTTTTAAAAAATAAGAAATTTTTGAAAAATTTTCAATAAAAATAAAAAAATTTTGAAAAATTTTCGATAAAAATAAGAAATTTTTGAAAAATTTTCTATAAAAACAAGAAATTTTTAAAAAATAAGACATTTTTGAAAAATTTTCTATAAAAATGAGAATTTTTTGAAATGAGAGAAATGTCCTATAAAAATAATAAATTTTTGAAAAATTTCCTACAGAAAAAATAAATTTTTGAACTATTTAATATTACTATTAAATTTTTGAAAAATTTCCTATAAAAATAAGAAATTTTTGAAAAGTCTCCTAGTAAGCAAAGAAATTTTTAAAAAATTTTCTATAAAAATAAGAAATTTGTTAAAAATTTCCTATAAAAATAAAAAAATTTGGAAAAATTTTGTGTAAAAATGAGAAGATTTCGAAATATTTTTTAACAAATTTTTGAAAAATTTCCTATAGAAAAAATAAATTTTTGAAAACTCTGCTATAAAAATTAAAATTAAATTTTTGAAAATTTCCTATAAAAATAAGAAATTTTTGAAAAGTTTCCTATTAAGCAAAGAAATTTTTAAAAAATTTTCTATAAAAATAAAATTTTTTTTGAAAAATTTTCTTAAAAATTAAGAAATTTTTGAAAAATTTCTATAAAAATAAGAAATTTGTTAAAAATTTCCTATAAAAATAAAAAAATTTGAAAAAATTTTGTGTAAAAATGAGAAGATTTCGAAATATTTTTTAACAAATTTTTGAAAAATTTCCTATAGAAAAAATAGATTTTTGAAAACTCTGCTATAATAATAAAAATTAAATTTTTGAAAAATTTCCTATAAAAATAAGAAATTTTTGAAAAGTTTCCTCCTATTAAGCAAAGAAATTTTTAAAAAAATTTCTATAAAAATAAAATTTTTTTTGAAAAATTTTCTTAAAAATTAAGAAATTTTTGAAACATTTTCTATAAAAATAAGAAATTTGTTAAAAATTTCCTATTAAAATAAAAAAATTGTAAAAATTTTTTTTAAAAATCAGAAATTTTCAAAAAAAAAAATTTATAGGATTTTTTACAAATTTTCTACAGAAAAAATAAAATTTTAAAAATTTTCCTTTAAATATGAAATTTTTTTTTTTAAATTCCTATAAAAATCATTAGTTTTTCAAAAAATGTCTATACAAATAAGAAATTTTTAAAAAATTTCCTTTAAAAATAAGAAATTTTTGAAAAGTTTTTTATAGAAATAAGAAATTTTTGAAAAATTTCTTTAAAAATTCAAAATCTTTGAAAACTTTTCAATAAAAATTTTTCGAAAAGTTTTACATGAAAATAAGAAATTTTTGAAAAATTCCCTATGAAAATAAGAAATTTTTTAAAAATTTCCTATAATAAGAAGAAATTTTTGATAATTTTCCTAAAAAATGAGAAATTTATAAAAAATTTAATATAAAATAAAAAATTTTTGAGTAATTTTCTATAAAGATGAGAAATTTTTTAAAAATTTGTTAATAAAATAAGAAATTTTTGAAGTTTCCTATGAAAAAAAAAAAAAAAAATAAATTTGTGAAAAATTTTCTATAAAAATAAGAAAATTTTGAAAAAATTTCCTATAAAAATAAAAAACTTTTAAAAAGTTTCCTATAATAATAAGAAATTTTTGAAAATTTGTATATAAAAAAAGATATTTTTGAAAAATTTCCGATATATTTAAGGAATGAAAAAAATAATTGTTATAAAAAAAAAATTTGATAGATTTCCTATAAAAATAAGAATTTTTAAAAATTAAAAATTTCCTATAAAAATAAAAAGTTTTTGTGAAATTTTCTATAAAATTAATTCTTAAAACTAAGAAATTTTTAAAAATTATTCTACAAAAATAAGAAATTTGGCCAAAATTTCCTTTAAAAGTAAGAAATTTTTTAAAAATTTTCTAAGAAAATATTAAATTTTTGAAAAATTATCTATTAAAATAAGAAATTTTTGAAAAATTTTCTGTGAAAATAAAAAATTATTGAAAAGTTTCTTAAAAAAATAAGAGATTTAAAAAAAAATATGAAAAGTTTTTTAAAAAATGTCTTTTATAATAAGACATTTTTTTAAAGTTTCTTATAAAAATAAGAAATTTTTGAAATTTACTTATTTTTATAGAAATTTTTATTAAATTTCTATTTTTTATAGAAAATTTTTGAAACATATATTATTTTAATAAGAAATTTTTCAAACCTTTCTTATTTAAAAAAAGTATGTTTTCAAAATTTTTTAACTTGTATAAAAAATTTCCTTAAAATTTCTTGTTTTTTAGGAAGGTTTTAAAAAATTTCTTATTTTTTATAGGAAATTTTTACATTTTTATTAGTTTTTTTCAGCAAATTTCTTAAAAAAAATATTTTTTGATTAGAAATATTTCAAATATGTCTTGTTTTAATACAAAAATTTCTAATTTTTTTTAAGAAATTTTTAAAAATTGCCTATAAAGATTAGAAATTTTTTAAAAGTTTTCTATAAAAGTAAGTAAATTTTGAACATTTTTTTCATAAAAATAAAAAATTTTTGAAAATTTTCCCATAAAAATAATACATTTTTCAAAAATTTCCCATAATTGTTGAAAAATTTCCCAAGTTGTTGAAAAATTTCATGTAAAAATAAGAAATTTTTAAAAAGTCTACTATAATAATAAAAAACTTTTGAAGAATTTTATGTAAATTAAAGAAATTTTCGTACACTAATAGAAATAAATAATTAAAAATATAATTTTCTAAAAAATTATAAATTTTTTTAAAAATTTCCCACAAAAAAAAAAAAAAAATAATAAATAAAAAATTAGAAAAAAATAAATCCCTAAAAAATATCCTTAACAAAATAAGAAGTTTTTGGAAAAAATGTTGTATAAAAAAGTTGGTTTTTAAAAATTTTCTATAAAAAAAATTGTTTAAAAAATTTCGTATGAAAATAAGAAATTTTTGAAAAATTTTCTATAGGAATAAATTAAAAATAGAGATCAGTCTATAAAATAAAAATAGAACAGGTTAGGTATACAGAAAAAAAAAATAATTACGTTTGTTATTAAGTATTAAAGTACTTTTTTAATTATAGAATCTTTGGTTAACTTAGATCATGACAAAATAGAAGCCAAGGTACTAAGAATTTTTCTACTTTTGCCTAGTTTGACTTAACTAGTAATTAAATAATCATTATATTATATTATACTATAAACTAATCAGCAATTTTTTACAGTTTGCCCCTAAACTTTTTCTTACATTTAACTTTATGACGTTTTTTTAGTTCTTACTATCATTCTAACAAACAACTTTTATAATTTAAAGCAACACGGAAAAAGTTTATTATTTCCTGTTTTTTTTGGTTTTATGACTGTCAATTTGAGTTTAAAACTACAAAAGTATAATTTTAAAAGAAACATAAAAACTCAGAAAAAATATTCTTTATATAGACAAAATAAGTAAAATCATAATAATTTTCAATTTGCTTCAAATGAGTTTGTTCTGACAAACTTAATGTTTTTTTTCCCCAAACAACAAACACAAAACTAAAACTCATAAAGCAACCGCAACATTTTTATTAAAAAAATTATGAGTTTTATGAGGTTAAAAGCTTTTGAGCTGGTAAAGAACATGCAGAAGCATGCATGTTGCAATACAAGTATAGAAACTGAGATAAATTAAAAATGGTTAAACATGTGTATGGTATGAGCAAAAATCTACTTATTTGAGCTCAACTTCCAAACAGACAATTAATATTGTCTATCTATTAAAAACTTTTAACTAGAAGGATACGATGTCGGATAGATGGTAACATACTTTTTTGTGTTATAAACATTAATTAGCTGATAAGTTATTTTACTAAAATTATTTTTATTAAAAGTATGTGAACTAAAGATTTGCTTTCAGTCGGTTTTTAAAACCATTTCCAGAGTCTGTTTTCCAATTTATTGTGTTGGTTTTTATGAAATATTTGCTTCCTTAAAATTTCTGACTTCTTTCAAATATTTTTAATATATTCCAAAAGTTGTTGAGCTATTTCAAAAATAATATTTCATAACTTAAACCAAGAAAACGAAAGAAATCTTTTCTAAACAAAACCCATAAATAAGTAAAGTTTATTTTTCGGGAAAAAATTACGCTTTTAGCTGCTTCACTTAACACCTTATAACTAAGAATCTGACAAAGTAAGATATGCTGTCTTAAACTACTCCTGGGGTTGTAACTTTCTTTGAAAAATTTCAAAGTAAATACCAGAAGTTTTATAAAACAAATGAATACGAGAACAACGAAAAGTATTTTAAAAAATTCAAAAATTTTTATAAATTTTTCAAAAAATTTTTATTTAAAAAAAGAAAAAATTTTTTAAATTTTCTATTTTATAGGAAATTTTTCAAAAATTTTCTATTTTTATAGGAAATTTTTCGAAAAATTTCTATTTTTATAAGAAATTTTTCAAAAATTTTCTATTTTTGAAGGAAATTTTTCAAAAACTTTCTATTTTGATATCAAATTTTTCAAAAATTTTATTTTTTTATACGAAAATTTTCAAAAATTTTCTATTTTTATAGGAAAATTTTCAAAAATTTTCTATTTTTATAGGAAAATTTTCAAAAATTTTCTATTTTTATAGGAAAATTTTCAAACATTTTTTTTAGAGGAAAAATTTATTAATATAGGAAATTTTTCAAAAATTTTCTATTTTTATAGGAAATTTTTCAAAAATTTTCTATTTTTATAGGAAATTTTTAAAAAATTTTCTATTTTTATAGGATATTTTTCAAAAATTTTCTATTTTTATAGGAAATTTTTCAAAAATTTTCTATTTATATAGGACATTTTTTAAAAATTTTCTATTTTTATAGGAAGTTTTCCAAAAAATTTCTATTCCTATAGGAAATTTTCAAAAATTTTCTATTTTTATAGGAAATTTTTAAAAAATTTTCTATTTTTATAAGAAAATTTTCAAAAGTTTTCTATTTTTATAGGAAATTTTTCAAAAATTTTCTATTTTTATAGAAAATTTTTCAAAAATTTTCTATTTGTATAGGAAATTTTTCAAAAATTTTATACTTTTATAGGAAATTTTTCAAAAATTTTCTATTTTTATAGGAAATTTTTCAAAAATTTTCTATTTTTATAGGAAATTTTTCAAAATTTTTCTATTTTTATAGGAAATTTTTCAAAAATTTTCTATTTTTATAGGAAATTTTTCAAAAATTTTCTATTTTTATAGGAAATTTTTCAAAAGTTTTCTATTTTTATAGGAAATTTTTCAAAAATTTTCTTTTTTTATTGGAAATATTTCAAAGATTTTCTATTTTTTTAGGAAATTTTTCAAAAATTTTCTGTTTTTATAGGAAATATTTCAAAGATTTTCTATATTTATAGGAAATTTTTCAAAAATTTTCTATTTGTATAGGAAATTTTTCAAAAATTTTCTATTTTTATAGGAAATTTTTCAAAAATTTTCTATTTTTATAGGAAATTTTTCAAAAATTTTCTATTTTTATAGGAATTTTTTCAAAAATTTTCTATTTTTATAGGAAATTTTTCAAAAATTTTCTATTTTTATAGGAAATTTTTCAAAAATTTTCTATTTTTATTGGAAATTTTTAAAAAATTTTCTATTTAATAGGAAATTTTTAAAAAATTTTCTATTTTTATAGGAAATTTTTCAAAAATTTTCAATTTCTATATACAATTTTTCAAAAATGTTCTATTTTTATAGGAAATTTTTCAAAAATTTTCTATTTTTATAGGAAATTTTTCAAAACTTTTCTATTTTTATAGGTAATTTTTAAAAATTTTTCTATTTTTATAGAAATTTTTCAAAAATTTTCTATTTTTGTAGGAAATTTTTCAAAAATTTTCTATTTTTGTAGGAAATTTTTCAAAAATTTTCTATTTTTATAAGAAATTTTTCAAAAATTTTCTATTTTTTTAGGAAATTTTTCAAAAATTTTCTATTTTTGTAGGAAATTTTTCAAAAATTTTCTATTTTTATAGAAATTTTTAAAAAATTTTTTATTCTATAGGATATTTTTCAAAAATTTTCTATTCTATAGAAAATTTTTCAAAAATTTTATATTTTTATAGGAAATTTTTCAAAAATTTTATATTTTTATAGGAACTTTTAAAAAAATTTCCCATTTTTATAATAAATTTTTCAAAAATTTCTTAATTTTGTAATAAATTTTTCAAAATTTTTTTATTTTGAGAGGAAATTTTTCAAAAGTTTTTTACTTTCATAAAAAATTTTTTAAAAATATCATATTTTTATAGGAAATTTTTCAAAATTTTTTTTTTATAGGAAATTTCTCAAAAATTTTTTATCTTAATAGGAAATTTCTCAAAACTTTTCTATCTTTATATTAAATTTTACAAAAATTTTCCATTTTTGAAGGAAATTTTTCAAAAATTTTCTAATTTTAAAGAAAATGTTAAAAAATTTATATTTTTATAAGGAAACTAGCAAATTTTCTAATTCTAATTTTTTTATTATCATAAAAAACCTTTTTAAAATTTCTTATTTTTATAAGAAATTTTTCAGAATTTTCTAACTTTGAAAAGAAATTTTTTAAAAATTTCCTATTTTTATGAGAAATTTTTCAAAATTTCATATTTTTATAAGAAATTTTAAAAAATGTTTTTTATAGGAAAAATTAAGAAAATTTCATATTTTGTTATAGGAAATTTTTCAAAGATTTCATATTTTTATAAGAAATTTTAAAAAATATTTCTTATAGGAAATTTTTAAAAAATTTCATATTTTTATAAGAAAATTTTAAAAAATTTCTTATTTTTCATAGCATATTTTTCATAAATATCTTATTTTTATAGCAAATTTTTCAAAGATTTCTTATTTTGGTCTCGTATGTACAAACATTGTTTACATACATATGTCGGTATGTGTGAGAGTTAACTGCATGTGTATCTATAGGGCGCTATTTATATATATATATATATATGTGATTTTACAACATTATTTTAAAGCCATCCGCTTCTTCTAGTCTAAGAAAGATATTTTTAAATTTCCTATCCAAAAGCCTAAATCCCCTAAGATTAGGTTTTGTGTTTGGTGTCATGTGAATTATTCCTGGCATGTTTTTTGCTGCGTTGAATAATAATAAAAGCATCAAGAAATGAAACTGAAAGTGCTATAAAAAGTAACATACGTAAAAAGATATTCAAGAAGATTGATTAGCGCATTTGGGAATGAGTCAGGAAGATCGTATTTAGGTTTATTTCATTTTTATGTCACTTGAGACATGTTGTAATACATTTTAAATGAGCCAACAAACATTTATATGTTCGTCTATTTTATGGTTTAATCTATAAAAATACGAAAATGAACAATGAAATGTAAGACAACATCAAAACGGATATAAAAGCGTTTTACAAAGAAGGCTTAAGTCAATAGAAGCTACTATGAAAATTAGGTTTTCTTGGAGAAGTAAAAAAAAGCAAATTTAATATAATATAAATTTTTTAACGTCCTTAAGAAGAGAGGGAGTTGATGTTTTTAATCCTGAACAAAATTTCTATACAAAAGAAAACTTACGAACAGAAAATTGAAAAACAAAGCTGTTATCGAAGTAGAAAAATTCTATTAAAATAAGAAATTGTATAAAAATTTTGTAAACAAAAACAAAAAAAAAAAACAAAATCATTAAAACATTTGCATACATAATATTTTTTAAAAATTTAGGCTCTTGTGAATAATTACTTTTCAAAATTTTTCAAAAAAATCTAGAAGTATCCCATAAAAATAAGAACTTTTTAAAAATTTGTTACGAAAGTAAAATCTTTTTTGAAAATTCTATGTAACTTTTTTTTTAAATTTCCTACAAAAAAAAAAAAATCGAAAAATTTGTTACAAATATAAAAAAATGTTTGAAAAATTTCTTACAAATATAAGAAATTAAAAAAAAAAAAAATTAAATTTCTTTTAATAGAAAGAAATTTTTAAAAAGTTTCGTATAAAAATAAAAAAATTAAAAAAATATGAAATTTTAAAAACTTTCCTAAAAAAATTAAAATTTTTAAGAAATCTTTTATGAAAATAAGAAATTTTTGAAAAACTTCTTACCAAAATAAGAAATTGTTGATAAAGTCCTATAAAAATAAGAAATTTTTGAAAAATTTCCAATAAAAATAAGAAATTTTTGAAAACTTTTCTATAAAAATCAGAAATTTTTGAAAAATTTTTTATATCAAAAGTATAAAACAAGAAATTTTTGAAAAATTTCCAATAAAAATATAAATTTTTTTGAAAAAATTTCTATAAAAATAAGATATTTTAAAAAAGTTTCCTAAAGAAATAAGAAATTTTTGAAAATATAATATATATATATATATATATATATATATATATATATATATATATATATATATATATATATATATATATATATATATCTATATATATATAAAAATATATAATAATAAGAAATTTTTTAAAAAATTTCCTACAAAAATAAGAAATTTTAAAAACTAAATAAATAAAAATTTAAAAAAAAAATTTTATGAAAATAAGAAACCTTTCAAAAAATTTTCTGTAAAAATAAGAAATTTTTGAAAAATCTCCTCAAAAAGAAGAAATTGTTGAAAAAATCCTATAAACATAAGAAATTTTTGAAAAATTTTTTTGTAAAAATAAGACATTTTTGTAAAATTTCCGATAAAGTATTTAAAAAAAATCCTTTTAAAATAAGTGTTCAAATTAACATAATGAATTTTGTATTTTAAAATGAATTTTATAAATATGTTTTATTTTTAGCTTTAAGTATTTTAATGAATTAAAAATCGCTAAAACTGAATTTAATGGTTAACACTTATGTTAACATTCGTTAAGTTTTAATGTTAAGTTTTTAGATATATAAGTACCGTTATAACGTAGTTTAAAAAAGCCTTCGTGGCATAAAATTTGAAAAACATAAATCCTATTCCATTTCAACAACTAAAGGGTAAGCATCTCTTGCTGCACTTAAATAAATACTTTTTCCTTAACACTAATCTCTTTGTGTTTTTTATTTCTTTTTTTCCTTATTTTCAAGCATCTCCTGCACTTAGAATTTCTCATCTCTGAGAAATTCTAAGTTTTTAAATATTTATTAAAAATTAATAAATATTTAAAATTACATAGATTACCCCTAATTTATTCATGGTCCTTCGAGCCGGATGCATAGATTAGGGGTAATCTATGTAATTTTAAATATTTATTAATTTTTAATAAATATTTAAAAACTTAGAATTTCTCAGAGATGAGAAATTCTAAGTGCAGGAGATGCTTGAAAATAAGGAAAAAAAGAAATAAAAAACACAAAGAGATTAGTGTTAAGGAAAAAGTATTTATTTAAGTGCAGCAAGAGATGCTTACCCTTTAGTTGTTGAAATGGAATAGGATTAATAGGATTCTATTGAAGATTTATTAGAATCACAAGATCAACTTCTAAAAACTCTTGAATCGGCTGGACTTATACTAAAAAAGATCACAGCCAACAACTCTCAGTTGTTAACTTCTTTTTCCAAAGAAGACTTATACGATTCAGACTTTCTCAAGTTCCATGACGCAAGTACAATGAAAGCTCTCGGCATTCGTTGGAACGCATTAACTGATTCCTTCAGTTACTTTTTCGAGCCGATCCCTCAGGCTTCACAAATTACGAAAAGAAAAATAGTATCTTCTGTTGCCAAGTTATTTGACCCAGCCGGCTGGATTTCTCCAGTCGTAATAAAGGGAAAAATTTTAATACAACAACTTTGGTTAGAAAAAATAGATTGGGATGATGTAGTAAGTCCAGATTCTCTCCGAATCTGGAACGAAATTATCACCGACTTACAAAAAATTCAAGAAATTCAAATTCCACGTTGGATTCAGTTCACTCCCGTGAACAAGGTTCAAATTCATGGGTTTTGTGACGCCTCAAAACTTGCGTACTGTGCAGCGATTTACCTTCGGATAGAAACTCCGTCCTCAGTAGTTTTCTCCAATTTATTAGCTGCTAAAACAAAAGTTGCTCCACTAGCCGCAATCACTCTACCAAGACTTGAGCTTTGCGGTAGTGTAATGCTTGCCAGACTTGCACGTCATACCATCACATCACTCAACTTAAATAAGGCGGAGGTAACTCTTTGGTGTGATTCATCAATTGTATTAGGATGGCTAGCAAAACCACCAGCCAATTGGAAAGAAATTTACGTATCTAATCGGATCGGACAAATTCACACACTATTACCAAATGCAAAATGGCGTCACGTGCCGACACACAGTAATCCAGCAGACATAGGTTCAAGAGGTTGTAGACCCCAAGATCTGGTTAATAATAATCTCTGGTGGCATGGTCCTCCTTGGCTTACAAATCCCAAATCTGAATGGCCACAGAACGACCCATTGAATTCATTTAAATCCTATGAAACCCTTCCTGGAAATTATATTGAAAATACAAGCGAAACTACAACTGTCAGTAGCTTACATGTCTCTATCTCGTCAGAGGATATACTGAAAAGATTCTCTTCATATACTCGAGCCTTAAGAGTTCTAGCTTACGTGTTCCGGTACGTAAGACGATTTAAACCATCATTTGCAAACCCAAATTTTCCCTTGCAATATAATAATACTCAGCTTGGTCAAGGTGAAATCAACTCGGTAAAATCTAGACTTCTTATGCTGTCTCAGCAGATAAGCTATCAAGAAGAATATAAAGCACTTTCCAAATCTGAGCCAATTCCTAAAAATAGCGCTCTATTTACGCTTAACCCATTTTTGGATCCAGACGGTCTTCTACGTGTCAATGGTCGATTAGCTAATTCGTCATTACCAGTTAAAGAACGATTTCCAATCATACTACCACGTGATTCCCGCTTTTGTGAACTATATTTGGTCAACTTGCACATAATTCTTGTCCATGGCGAATGCAGTTTGATGTGCCGTATGATCCAAACTGAGTTCTACATTCCTCGGTTAAAGCTCCGTGTTAAAAAGGTCATAAGATTCTGTAAGACCTGCATAATATATAAAAAACAAGCATGCTCTCAGATAATGGCTGCTCTTCCTTCAGATCGATGTACCCTTTCATTCCCGTTCAACATTACAGGCATCGATTTCGCAGGCCCATTCGAACTTAAAAGTTCTAGCCTAAGAAGTGCATCGATTATCAAAGGCTATGTCTGTGTTTTTGTCTGCTTTGCGACAAAGGCGATTCATTTGGAACCCTGCTCAAGCCTTTCTACGCCAGCTTTCCAAGCAACCTTTTCTCGCTTTATAGGACGGCGTGGTCTACCACAAAGAATAGTTTCAGACAATGGTAGAAATTTCGTGGGTGCAAATCGAGCCTTGCGGAAAGAACTTAATATTTTCTTAAAAACAACATCAGAAGACATAGCTCAAAAATACCTTTCCCATGGGTTCGAGTGGTCATTTATTCCCCCGCAGGCTCCTCATATGGGAGGCCTCTGGGAAGCGGCGGTAAAAAGTTTTAAGTTCCACTTAAAACGTGTAGCCGGAGCTTATCGTTTCAATTTTGAGGAGTTTGCCACCATACTCGCCCGTATTGAAGGAGTATTAAACTCTCGACCGATTTCCCCTTTATCTGAAGATCCTAACGATCTAACTGCGTTAACACCGGGGCATTTCCTGCGAGGTGGTCCAATTATGTCTTTCCCTGAGCAAACTAATGACAATTTATCTCTAATTTCCCGATGGGAAAAACTCAAATCTATTCATCACAAACTCACCCTTCAATGGAAAGAAGAATATTTAAAATCCCTGCATAAAAGATACAAGTGGAAATTTTCCACCCCCAATCTCAAGATAGGAGACTTCGTGATAGTAATGGATGATCTTTTACCACCATGCGAGTGGCGGTTAGGACGCATAGAAAACGTGCATCCTGGGTCAGATCAACATATTAGAGTAGTCGATGTTCGTACTAAAACTGGGACAATTACTCGACCCATCACCAAATTATGCTATTTGCCTTATAATAATTCATTTGACCAATAATTTTTCCATAATTATGCGGTTTGTGGCAAATATATATCAACTGTAAACAAATATTTATCATTACATACAAACCCTTTTTCAAAATATATTCCTATATTTCATAAACCAACTTTTATCCAAACTATCACTAATAAAATATCCATTCCAGAATGGTGACTCCCCGTGATCCCAGCATTCACCAGTGCCAACTATGCTATAAGTATCACTCGATACGGTTCTGCCGGAGATTCATAGACATGGGTTATGATGAACGCAATCGGGTGGTTAGAGAGCACAATTACTGCATCAATTGCTTTGCTCGAACGCATAACGTGTACAGCTGCGATAGTCCTGACTCGTGCATGTATTGTGGCCAATTGCATCATACTCTGCTTCATCCGGGCAGAAACCAACGACGACGCGTACATGAGAGGTTGGGAGAACGACCACGTGCGACAGAAAATCGCACGCCAAGACGACATCCATCGTCACCAAGAAGTCACAGGCACTCAACAGGTTCTACAATGCGACCTAGCAGCTCAACCACACGCAACCCACCAGTACGTGCTCGAAGACCAACAGCACCAAACCCTATACCCAACCGTCCAACCGATGTACGTACCCCAAGGTCAACTGCCAGAAACAGTAGCCGTAGTCGTCTCAACAACAGCAGCAGCCGTAGTCGTCTCAACAACAGCAGCAGCCGAATCATCAACCAAAGTGACCGGGTAGTCACCACTCGCCGTATAAAAAAGGCCAAACGGCTCCAGCGGTCTACCACTGTCAACAGGCCAACTCATCAAATACTGTCAGAGGCAATCCGATCCCTAGCCACAGTACTATGCGCCACACCTTCCTCTTAATAATTGCGCCAGCGCAACGAGGGGCGCCATGTTCAAATTAACATAATGAATTTTGTATTTTAAAATGAATTTTATAAATATGTTTTATTTTTAGCTTTAAGTATTTTAATGAATTAAAAATCGCTAAAACTGAATTTAATGGTTAACACTTATGTTAACATTCGTTAAGTTTTAATGTTAAGTTTTTAGATATATAAGTACCGTTATAACGTAGTTTAAAAAAGCCTTCGTGGCATAAAATTTGAAAAACATAAATCCTATTCCATTTAAAACTTCAACGGGTAAGCATCTCTTGCTAAACAATAAATAATTTTTAAACACTAATCTCTCTGTGTGTTCTTATTTCTTTTCCCTTTTTTTCAAGCATCTCCTGCACTTAGAATTTCTCATCTCTGAGAAATTCTAAGTTTTTAAATATTTATTAAAAATTAATAAATATTTAAAATTACATAGATTACCCCTAATTTATTCAATAAGAATTTAAAAAAAATTCTATTTGAAAAATTTCCTTTAAAAATTAGAAATTTTTAAAATATTTCCTTTAAAAATAAGAATTTTTTAAAAAATTTTGTGTATAAAAGATAAATTTTCGAAAAACTTGCTATAAAAATTAGAAATTTTTGAAAACTTTTGTACAAAAATCATAAATTTTTGAAAAATTTTCAATAAAAATAAGAAAATTTATAAAAATATACAACCTTTATAAAAATATACAAATTTTAAAAAATTTTATTTAAAAATAAACAATTTTTTTAAAATTGCCTATAAAAATAAGGAATTTTTAAAAAATTTCATATAAAAATACGATATTTTTGAAAAATTTCATATAAAATAAGAAATTTTTGAAAAATTTCCGACAAAAATAAGAAATTTTTGAATTTATTTTAAAATAAGATTTTTTTTTTAAATTTTCTATCAAAATAAGGAATTTTTTAAAAATTTCATATAAAAATAAGAAATTTTTGAAAAATTTTTAATAAAAATAAGAAATTTTTGAAAAATTTCCTATAAAAGTAAGAAATTTCTGAAAAATTTCCTACAAAAAAAGGAATTTTAAAAACTTTCCTAAAAAAATAAAAATTAAAAAAATTTTTTTTATGAAAATAAGAAATTTTTCGAAAAATTTCCTGTAAAAATAAAAAATTTTTTAAAAATTACCTACAAAAATAAGAAATTTTTGAAAAAATCCAATAAAAATAAGAATTTTTTGAAAAATTTTTTTGTAAAAAAAAAAAATTTCCGATAAAGTATTTTTTTAAAAAAAATTTCCTTTTAAAAAAAGAATTAAAAAAAATCTATAAAAATAAGAATGTTTTTGAGAAATTTCCTTTAAAAATAAGAAATTTTTAAAATTTTTCCTTTAAAAATAAGAATTAAAAAAAAGAAAATTTATAATAAAGAGAAATTTTTGAAAAACTTGCTATAAAAGAAATTTTTGAAAAAGTTTGTATAAAAATAATAAATTTTTGAAAAATTTTTTATAAAAATATTCCTATTTTGAAAAATATAAAAATTTGAAAAATTTTATTAAAAAAAAAAGAAGTTTATTTAAAATTGTCTATAAAAATAAGGAATTTTTAAAAAAATTCATATACAAATAAGATATTTTTGAAAATTTTCATATAAAAATAAGAAATTTTTGAAAAATTTCCTATAAAAATAGGAAATTTTTGAAAAATTTCCTATAAAAATAAGAAATTTTTGAAAAATTTCCTATAAAAATAAGAAATTTTTGAAAAATTTCCTATAAAAATAAGAAATTTTTGAAAAATTTCCTATAAAAATAAGAAATTTTTAAAAAATTTCCTATAAAAATAAGAAATTTTTGAAAAATTTCCTATAAAAATAAGAAATTTTTGAAAAATTTCCTATAAAAATAAGAAATTTTTGAAAAGTTTCCTATAAAAATAAGAAATTTTTGAAAACAATTTTGCTTAATTTATTAAAAAAAAGAATTTTTTTTTAAATTTTCTATAAAAAATTCCATATTTTTTTTCCATATTTTCTTATAAAAATAAGAAATTTTTGAAAAATTTCCTATAAAAATAAGGAATTTTTTAAAAATTTCATATAAAAATAAGAAATTTTTGAAAAATTTCCTATAAAAATAAGAAATTTTTGAAAAATTTCCTATAAAAGTAAGAAATTTCTGAAAAATTTCCTACAAAAAAAAGGAATTTTAAAAACTTTCCTAAAAAAATAAAAATAAAAAAAAAATTTTTATGAAAATAAGAAATTTTTCGAAAAATTTCCTGTAAAAATAAAAATTTTTGAAAAATTACCTACAAAAATAAGAAATTTTTGAAAAAATCCAATAAAAATAAAAATTTTTTGAAAAATTTTTTGTAAAAAAATAAAAATTTCCGATAAAGTATTTTTTAAAAAAAATTTCCTTTTAAAAAAAGAATTAAAAAAATCTATAAAAATAAGAATGTTTTTGAAAAATTTCCTTTAAAAATAAGAAATTTTTAAAATATTTCCTTTAAAAATAAGAATTTTTAAAAAAAATTTTTATAAAAAAGAGAAATTTTTGAAAAACTTGCTATAAAAGAAATTTTTGAAAAAGTTTGTATAAAAATTATAAATTTTTGAAAAATTTTCAATAAAAATATTCCTATTTTGAACAATATTAAAATTTGAAAAATTTTATTTAAAAAAAGAAGTTTATTTAAAATTGTCTATAAAAATAAGGAATTTTTAAAAAAATTCATATACAAATAAGATATTTTTGAAAATTTTCATATAAAAATAAGAAATTTTTGAAAAATTTCCTATAAAAATAAGAAATTTTTGAAAAATTTCCTACAAAAATAATAATTTTTTGAAAAATTTCATATAAAAATAAGAAATTTTTGAAAATAATTTTGCTTAATTTATTAAAAAAAAAGAAATTTTTTTTAAATTTTCTATAAAAAATTCCATATTTTTTTAAAAAGTTCACATAAAAATATAAAATTTTTAAGAAATTTCTTATAAAAATAAGAAATTTTTGAAAAATTCCTATAAAAGTAAGAAATTTTTAAAAAAATTTTTTATAAAAATAAGGAAATTTTGAAAAATTTCCTTAAAAGTGAAAAATTTTTGAAAATTTTTCCAAAAGTAAGAAATTTTTGAAAAATTTCTTATACAAATAAGAAATTTTTGATAAATTTCCAAGAAAAATTTCGGAAAATTTTCTTTAAAAATAAGAAAATTTCGAAAAATTTACTATAAAAATTAGAAATTTTTAAAAAATTTCCAATAAAAATTAGAATTTTTTTAAACTGGAAGTTGTTTTTAAAGTTTCCTATAAAAGAAAGAAAGTGTTGTTGAGAATATTTTCATAACAATAAATTTTTTTTTAAAAATCAACAAATAAATTCAAGTTTTAATACTACTTCAGCATCAAGTTTTGTTTTCTATTATCTCCCTCTTGAAAACTCTGACAGTTATTTATTTATTATATTATACATGTATATTTGTTTGTATTTATGCTTATAACTCATATTTTATTTTCTAGTTTTTCAGGTTATGTTTTCGTTTTTATGTATTCATGTTTTACTTTTCTTCTATTTCACTTAAATACTACAACAGGTGTCAGTACATTTAAATACAAATTAAAATTCATTGAATTTTTAGTATTTGTTTGAATTTAACACAGCAAAAGGAAACAAAAGCAGAAGAAGAGTTTAAACACAAAAAACATGAATCTGACAGTGGTTAAGGAAATTACTTTTTCATACAGTTTTGAGTTTTTATCAGTCTGCAACCATTTACGAAAATGATAAATTTCCCCTTATGAGCTTTTTAAAGTAACTTCAAATTTTATGAAAATTTTTTAATATTACTAAACCAGATTTCAAATTATGATTAAACAAGTTCTTGATCAAAACCACTGTATATCATCACAATTCTATGAGTAGAAATGAAACTATTTTTTACAAAAGCTTACACATACTAACAAACAGCAAATAAAATTCATAGATTTTGTTTACATATAAATGTGGTATTACTGCAGGAGAATGTTACGAATGCATTTGAATGCATTTTATATGAAGTTGAGTTTTTTTTAGCAAAATATATTTTTTTATTCTTTTTATGCAGGATGTTGTGTTTTTTGTACAATTTCATTATAATAAATTGTAGTAGTAAGTGTATTTGTACTTCCAGGTGTAAATGTGCTTGTTTTTTTAATCCTTGAAATAAAAAAAGTGTGTAAAAAACACACATATTCTGTTTATATGTTAAAGCGCTGAGCTTGCCGTTTATCAAAAGCTTTGCTAACGTTTAGTTTTATTTTTCCAAAGCAGTTTTTCTTTTATTTTTATATACATATTCTACAATATATAGGACATTTTTGTGTAAAGACCTATTGTTCAAAAAGAAAATTTCCATTGAATTTACAAAAAAAAAAATTTTGAAAAATTTCCTATAAAAATAAGATTTTTTTTTTAAATTTCCTATAAAAATAAGAAATTTTTGAAAAATTTCCTATAAAAATAAGAAATTTTTGAAAATTTTCCTATAAAAATATGAAATTTTTGAAAAATTTCCCATAGAAATAAGAATTTTTTAAAAAATTTCCCATAGAAATAAGAAATTTTTGAAAATTTTCCTTTAATAATAAGAAATTTTTGAAAAATTTCTTATAAAAATAAGAAATTTTTGAAAAATTTCTTATAAAAATAAGAAATTTTTGAGAAATTTCTTATAAAAATAAGAAATTTTTGAAAAATTTCCTATAAAAATAAGAAATTTTTGAAAATTTTCTTATAAAAATAAGAAATTTTTGAAAAATTTCTTATAAAAATAAGAAATTTTTGAAAAATTTCTTATAAAAATAAGAAATTTTTGAAAAATTTCTTATAAAAATAAGAAATTTTTGAAAAATTTCTTATAAAAATAAGAAATTTTTGAAAAATTTATTATAAAAATAAGAAATTTTGGAAAAATTTTTTATAAATCTAAGAAATTTTGGAAAAATTTGTTATAGAAATAAGAAATTTTGGAAAAGTTTCTTATAAAAATAAGAAATTTTTGAGAAATTTCTTATAAAAATAAGAAATTTTTTAGAAACTTCTTATAAAAATAAGAAATTTTTGAGAAATTTCTTATAAAAATAAGAAATTTTTGAAAAGTTTCTGATAAAATAAGAAATTTTTGAAAAATTTTCTATAAAAATAAGAAATTTTTGAAAAATTTTCTATAAAAATAAGAAATTTTCGAAAAATTTTCTATAAAAATAAGAAATTTTTGAAAAATTTTCTATAAAAATAAGAAATTTTTGAAAAATTTACTATAAAAATAAGAAATTTTTGAAAAATTTCCTATAAAAATAAGAAATTTTTGAAAAATTTCCTATAAAAATAAGAAATTTTTGAAAAATTGTCTATAAAAATAGAAATTTCCTATAAAAATATGAAATTTTTCAAAAATTTTCTATAAAAATAAGATTTTTTTAAAAACTTCATATTTTTTTGTAATTTCTTGTTCTTATAGGAAGTTTTTCAAAAATTTCTTATTTTTTTAGGAAGTTTTTCAAAAGTTTCTTATTTTTATAGGAAGTTTTTCAAAAATTTCTCAATTTGTGGGAAATTTTTAAAAAATGTCTTTTTTTTATAGGAAATTTTTCAAAAATTTCTTTTTTTTATAGGAAATTTTTCAAAAATTTTTTATTTTTATAGGAAATTTTTCAAAAATTTCTTATTTTTATAGGAAATTTTTTATTGTTATAGGAAATTTTTCAAAATTTTCTATTTTGTAGGAAATTTTTCAAAAATTTCTTATTATTATAAGAAATTTTTCAAAAATTTTAAATTTTTATAGGAAATTTTTCAAAAATTTATTATTTTGATGAGAAATTTTTCAAAAATTTCTTATTTTAATAAAAAGTTTTTAAAAATTTTTTTATTTTTATAGGAAATTTTTCAAAAATTTCAAATTTTTGTAGGATTTTTTTTTAAAGATTTCATATTTATATTGGAAATTTATAAAAAATTTCAAATTTTTACAGAAATTTTCAAAAATTTCATATTTTTATAGAAAATTTTTCAAAAACTTCTTATTTTTATAGAAAAGTTTTTAAAGGTGAACAAATATAAACATTATTTTTAAGTATTTGACTTTAACAAGCACAGTGTGCAAGAGCGGCCTGGGAAATTCCAATTCCTTGAGCTCTCTCTGCATTCAGCTGTAACTTAAAATCGTTTTGTGTTTGTAGCTTTAAAATCGTTTTATGCGCCCACAGCTAGAAGTTTAAAGAAATTTTGTAACTTTGTCTAGTATATCCCGAACAGCCAAAAGGTAATCATCTAATAAATAAATAATTTAAAACCCCCATCTAATAACCCCGAATTTTTATTTGCTATTTGTGGAAAAAATATTTGCACCCTACTCCCAACAATCTGGTCCTTCTAACCGGAGCCAAAGGACTTGCAAATATTTCTTCTCAAATAATTTTCTTACAGAAAACACCCCCGTGGATTATCACAACAACCCCCTAAAAAATTTAGAAAATTTGGATTACCATCTTTAAAGTCTAAAACAAAAATTTATCAAAATTCATCATCAAAATCACAAATCACAGCATTAAAATAATCTTCATCAATATCATCATAATTGTCATCATTATTATTGTGAAGTTAGCCACATACATATTTGAAGAAACCCCTAAGTAACAAAACAAAAAGACAAGTAAGTAATTGTTCCTTTGTCATTTTTAAATAAACGTTTTTAAACAAAATTCATAAAAGTGCAAAGAGTAAAGTGAAAAAAAAGTGCAACAACAAATCGTTTATGTAGACAGTTACTTTCATGTTCTAAAAAATATCCCCCCATAATAAGAAACGATTTCCACAAACCGAAATAATATTGTTTATTGAGTGCTAAATGAGTTAAAATAATAAAATATCGTTGCGGCCAACAAGTTCAAAACCATTCTGTGATCATACGAAATTAACACAGAATCAAACAGATTAACAGACGGTTCTCTCATTCTTTCGAACCACTCTCGCTCAACTACTGTTAGAGATCAACAGAGAGAAGTTCAAACTCATCTCCAACAAGAAATAAGGAAGAAAACAAAAGAAGTAAAAACATAAAACGTATTAATCATACACACACAACTTAACATACATAACTTAACAGAAAGTTAAATGTAAACAAAACAAAGGAGTTTTTTATATTGTTTACATTTTTATTTTTTTTGCTGTATGTATCTTTTCATGCAATATCTGTAAGTTAAAAGTATCTTTTACAATCCCAGTAAACATTTCGTTGTAAAAAGAACAATTGCTACATAAACAATTTTATGTAAAATAAAATAAATAAAATAAATAAAATAAATAAAATAAATAAAATAAATAAAATAAATAAAATAAATAAAATAAATTATAAATTAACACATTTTTTAATTTAATCTACATATTAAATACGATCTTGGTATAAAAAATCACCGTTTTGCTACAAATTATCTAAAATATCACAGATTGATTAAACTACTATAACTTTAATATAAATTAATTTTTCACTTTTAAAGTAAACTCAAATTAAAAATATATTAATTCAAAATTTCAAAATTATCTAAAACAACTTCTAAAAACTACAAATAATTATATTGCACTAAAATTATCAAACAAATCAATTTAAAAATAAAGAAAATAAAAACATCAATAATACTGTACAATCTTTGCACACTCTTTGCACTTACACATTTATTTACTTTTATATAAACTATATTTTGAAAATTTGTTGAAAATATACCCCACTCGTTACTTGAACGGACCTAAACAATATCTTGAAAATAGCTTGTCACATTTTTCAAATATTTTGGCTTTTGGTTTAAGCGGAATTATTTATAAATTGAAATCTTTTGGAAATATTTTCGATTTGGTTCGCCTTTTGACTTCACTCGTATCTAATATATATTTTTACCCATTGCCTACATCAGAAGCTTTAATATGTCAATATTAGATGCTTTTATTCGCGCTTCCGATCGGGTCGTAGAATTTCAGGCATACTTCGACACAATCCCCATTGAGAGACACTCATTGCATACACTGGAGATCCAAAAGGATGAGATTGTGCGCCTTTGGTCTGTGTTTAGGTCGTGTTATGACGAAATATTAAACAAGTTCAACGAACTGGAAGAAGAAGTTCAGGTTGAAACTCTCAAATCCCGTTTCTACTCCACTTTCGAGGCCCATGTTAAGGTCTTATCAAGGTCTAACGAACTTTTGGATGATCTTTGCCACCGATTGGGTACTAGTACCGTCCAAAACCCCCCACCTACTCCTTCGGTTGAGACTACTCCCCACATATCGTTACCCCCTTGTGACACCGAGGTGTTTCATGGCGATTACCAGTCATGGCCAACGTTCCGCGATATGTTCACTGCCCTATATCGAAATAGCAAACGACTATCCCCAGTTGAGAAGATGTGCCACCTTATAAAGAAAACACAAGGAGAGGCTCGCGAGTTGCTTAAGACCTGTCCCATTACCAATGAGGGTTTTGAAATGGCATGGCAAAACCTCGTCAATCGGTATGAAAACAAGAGAATCCTTATCAACGCCCAATTGAAAACATTGTTCAACTTAACCCCCATTTATAAGGAAACAGGAAGTAACATCAGGAAGATACAGAGGACAATAAACGATTGTGTGACCAATCTAACTCTGTTGAAGATCGATACAGCTAATTGGGACATCATATTTGTCTACATTTGCTCCACTTGTCTTCCGGAAATCACGTTGAGTTTATGGGAACAGTCACTCCCACACAATACCGAGCTACCTACTTGGAAACAAATGGATGCTTTCCTGACTTCAAGATTCCAAACTCTGGAATCAGTTGCTGACATTCGTACCACATTTGCTAACCCCAATAGCTCAAACTACAATAAATTCACCAAATCTAAGCCCCAAAACTTTTCGGACAAAAGGAAAGTGAATACATATAATAATAATGTTTCATTGGACCAACCTGGAAAATGTTCTATTTGTCCCAATGTACACCCCCTTCGTCTCTGTCCCTCATTTCTTGGAATGTCTATTGAAGAACGTTTCGCTATCGTCAAACAGCACAAACGGTGTACTAATTGCCTTGGAACGTCCCATGAGTTCAAGAAATGTAGGAGCCAATATGTTTGTCATATATGCAAACAAAAGCATCATTCGTTGCTTCATCGCACAACTGTCGTATCGAACACTAACCCCCAAGCGAATAAGACTGCAACTATAAACCCCAATACCAACTCGAGTACTCCTCCAGTTTCTAACCCCCCATTGAATATGAATCCGTCTACTTCAGCTGAAGCTGCAGCCCATTCGCGCCAAAGTTATTCCACGCAACTACAGTCCGCTTCGAATTCAACAGTTTTACTCGGTACTGCACTCGTCGATGTCTATAGCAATGACTTAAAACACACCGTACGTGCACTGATAGATTCCGCGTCTGAAGCTACGTTTATTTCGAAACGTCTACAAACCAAACTTGCCTTGAGAAGTCGATCGTCACACACGCAGATACACGGCTTGAATGAAGCAATAACAGCGACCTCTACACACCTATGCTACATCCGTATTGGATCGCCTATTGATGATTCTTTTGAAACCTGCACCGATGCTTTGGTCGTCAAAAAACTCACTGGTCAACTCCCCCACTACCCGATATCAGGCTTAAGAAATAGTGAGTTTTCCAATTTGAAGCTTGCTGATACTCACTCTCACCAGCGTTCAGAGGTTGAACTTCTACTTGGCGGAGATATTTACCCGAAAATCCTGAAAAATGGTCTTCGATGGGATAATGATCGCTCCTTAGTCGCTCAACACACTGTCTTCGGATGGATTATTACTGGGAAACTTGTAACTAGGAGTCATCTCCAATCTGTTTCGTCATTCTATAATGCCATCGCTCTCGACGATCAACTGCAAAGATTCTGGGAGCTTGAAGAGACACCAAGGAAACCACGACTCTCTGACGAAGACCTACACTGCGAGAATGTGTATAAATCTACCACGTACCGCAACAGCGATGGTCGTTTTACGGTTTCGCTTCCTTTTCGGCGGGAGTATCCAGTAGATATGAAAATCGGATCATCGCGTAATATAGCCCTTTCCCAATTTCTGAGAAACGAATGTAGACTTTTAAAAAATCCCCAACTGAAGTCAGAATATGACAGAGTCATCACTGAATATTCGACTCTCAATCAAATGACCAATGTCACTTCTAATACTCACAGTCCCACATATTATCTCCCCCATCATGCGGTTATTAAACCCGAGAGCACTACCACGAAGCTTCGTGTAGTGTTTAACGCTTCAAGCCCATCTTCGAATGGTAGAAGCCTTAATGATTTACTTTATCCCGGCCCAACGTTACAAGCAGACTTAATCATTCTTATCTTGCGATGGAGACTATTTAGATATGTCTTTAACTCAGATATCGAAAAGATGTATCGCCAAATTCTCGTAAATCCATCACATACCCCGTTCCAGAGGATCATTTTCCGTAGATCCCCCGAAGAAGATCCACAAGACTTCGAACTGAACACAGTTACCTTCGGCGTCAACTGTGCCCCTTATTTGGCGATACGTACTCTGCTGGAGTTGGCGAAAATCTGTGAGCAAACGAATCCCACTGTTTCTAACATCCTTCGGAACTATATGTACGTTGATGACGTACTCGCTGGTGCCCACACCTTATCCTCTGCCCTTAAAGCTAGAAATGAATTGATTGATGTGCTACAGTCAGCAGGGTTTGCACTACGTAAATGGACAGCAAACCATGAATATCTGCTAAAGGATCTCAACCCAGATCATCTCTTAGGTACAGAGTTTCTGAAACTTTCGGACTCTAGCACTACTAAAACTCTAGGCTTGCGTTGGAACGCAGGGAATGATAACTTTTACTTCCTACTCAAAAACTACCCCGATCGTGATTCAGTGACTAAGAGATCAGTCTTGTCAGAAATAGCTAAGCTTTTTGATCCCGCCGGTTGGCTAGCTCCCAAAATAATCGTAGCTAAGATAATTATGCAACAGATATGGCGTGACGAGACGGACTGGGATGAAGACCTCAAAGAAACTACCTTACAACAGTGGCGAGAATTCCTTGATGACTACCCGAATATAGAAGATATCAAAATTCCCAGGTATGTGGACTTCGATCCATCATACGCTATCGAGCTACACGGATTCTGCGATGCTTCAGAGAAGGCATATGCCACTACACTATATATACGCGCAGAAAACCAAGGCTGTGTGTCCACTCATTTACTAGTAGCGAAAACTAAAGTTGCCCCCGTCAAATTTGTCTCGCTTCCCCGAAAAGAGCTTTGTGGAGCCGAGTTAATGGCAAAAATGATCTACTCTATTCAATCTGAGTTGAATCTTAAGGATCTGAAATTATTTTTATGGACAGATTCCACAATAGTGCTTGCATGGCTACAAAAACCTCCGAATAGATGGAAAACCTTTGTGGAAAACAGAGTTTCCTCCATTATTGAAAAGGTTGGAAGTCAATCTTGGTCTCATGTTGACTCCAAAAGCAACCCCGCCGACTTAGCAACCCGTGGACTTACACTATCCCAACTCAGATCAAACCAATTGTGGTGGCATGGACCTACATGGCTGAGACTTCCCCATAGCCAATGGCCAATTAATAGTGGTACCTTTTCAACCGAAGAAGAAGCCAAACCAATTCAGGTTCACGTTAATCAGCTATACAACACTGACATACTAAACAACTTCTCGGAATTCCCAAGAGCAATGCGTGTCATCTGTTGGATTTTTCGATTTTATTACCGATGTAACAAAAATCTCCACCACCTTCTGCAAACATCCGAAGAATTAACCCGATTAGAGCTTGAGAATGCAAAATCTAAAATGATCATTGCCAGCCAAAAGTTATACTTCGAACATGAATATGACTTACTATCTAAAGGTCTCGAAATCCCCCGAAAAAGCAGCCTACTTACCTTCAATCCATTCATAGACCCAAATGGCATCATAAGAATCAATGGTCGTCTAACTAATTCACCATCTCTGAACTATGACGAGCGATCCCCAATTCTACTCCCCTACCATGCACGCTACACCCGCCTTTTCTTAACATACTTACATAAGTATTCAATTCATGGTCAGAACGCTCTGCTATATCGATTAATGAGACAGTACTATTACGTTCCTAGACTGAAAACGCTTATAAAATCTATAATATCAGGATGTCGCACTTGCGTTATTCAAAAACGCCAGAAAAGCCAACAGATAATGGCAGCACTACCACCAGAGAGAACTACAATGTCACGGCCTTTCACCAATACTGGTGTAGACTTCGCCGGGCCATTTGACTTGAAGACATACGCTGGTCGCGGCTGTAAAATGACAAAAGGCTATGTTCTGGTGTTTATTTGCTTCTCGACTAAGGCCATACATCTTGAGGCCACAACAGAAATTTCAACCCAAGCCTTCTTAGCTGCTTTTGCCAGATTCTTTAGTAGAAGAGGTTCCCCCAATGCCATGTACTCAGATAATGGCACAGCATTCGTTGGCGCTTCCCATATTTTGGATACCGATAAAGCACATTTCGTCTCTCATATACGCAAAAACCTCCTAGATCAACAGGCTGTAGCCCCTCTCGAATGGCACTTTATTCCGCCTGGTGCCCCACATATGGGTGGTCTTTGGGAGGCAGGAGTTAAGAGCTTTAAGATGCATCTTAAACGTGTTTCCAACTCCCAAAGCTTCACATTTGAAGAGTTCTCTACCTTACTTGCTAGAATTGAAGCCTGTCTGAATTCTAGGCCTTTAAGTCCCAATAGCGATAATCCCACTGATCTTTCAGCACTTACCCCCGGTCATTTCCTTATAGGTGGTCCCTTATTATCTCCAGCAGAACCTAATCTTTCAGACCACTCACTGAGCTACGTAAATCGTTGGCAGAAGCTCAAAGTTCTACATCACCATTTCGCTGCAAGGTGGAAAGAGGAATACCTCAAAGAGCTCCACAAGCGTTTTAAATGGAAACACCCCCAGCGAGACTATGCTATAGGCGATCTTGTCATAATAAGACAGGACAATTTACCCCCAACTCAATGGCGCTTAGGACGAATTGAAAAAGTTATTCGTGGTACTGATAATCACATACGAGTCGCTGAAATACGAACTGCTAATGGCATCGTTACGAGGCCAATAGTCAAATAAGTATTACTCCCCAACCCCGAACAACTCTAATTCATGTCTTTATTTTACTTACAGCAACACCATGCCCCGACAACAACGCCGTAGCAGTTCACCATTGGAAAGAAGAAACAATCGTCAACGTCGTCCTTTATCATCATACGATTGTCGTCTGTGTCGTCAAGACCACTCGTTACGGAGATGCCTCAAATTCAAACGCATGAATGTGGCTGACAAACTTAGAATTGTTAAACGTCATCGATATTGCGAGAATTGTCTAGCACACTCGCATCTCATAAGCCGATGTCGTAGTTCTGACCGCTGTCGACAGTGTCAAGGGAAACATCACTCTCTTCTTCATCGTCATCAACGGTTGCAAGAAAATCGAAGAGCCAGTAACTCCTCTAGAATCACCACTAGGTCCCGCCCTGTCACACTTCTTCCCACTGTCGTGGTGAAAATAGAATTAGGTGGGCAATGGCGCAAAATAAGAGGCTTACTAAACCCCTGCGAAGAGGTCAGCTCTATAGCAGCGTTCTTATTCGAGCGCTATAATCTAACTGAAGAAAAAATTGGCTCAGACCGGTGGTGCAAGATTCGAATACGTCCCCATTTTGAGGCTACTCCTATCTTCAACGTAAATGTCAAGGTAGTCGATGATCTTCCTCGAAAACAGCCAAAGGAGAAAATCGACGAAGGGGTCGCATTACCATACACAAATCTTCGTCTCGCAGACTCATACTTCCATGTGGACGAGCATATCAATTTCATACTGGGAGCTGATATGTATCCCCGACTGATTAAACCAAGTCTTCAACCAGAAACAGTTGGTACCCCGATGGCTCAGGACACCGTCCTTGGATGGACAATTATTGGCACATTTGGTGCTTAAATATGAACCTTAAAATACTTGCTGTATCTAAAATTTGTTTTCTCTCATTTCTTATATTAGTTTTAAGGAATATTTTATATACATATATAGATAAATTTGTAATTATTTTCGGTTATTTTGAATTACACATATTGAATTAAATCCCTAATCGAACCCATATTGTAAAATTAAATATCTATCTATCTATCTACTTTAAGACTGAATTCAAAAAAAAAAAACAAATGTACTATACTTTTAACTACAGCAAGGGGGGCGGGATGAACAAATATAAACATTATTTTTAAGTATTTGACTTTAACAAGCACAGTGTGCAAGAGCGGCCTGGGAAATTCCAATTCCTTGAGCTCTCTCTGCATTCAGCTGTAACTTAAAATCGTTTTGTGTTTGTAGCTTTAAAATCGTTTTATGCGCCCACAGCTAGAAGTTTAAAGAAATTTTGTAACTTTGTCTAGTATATCCCGAACAGCCAAAAGGTAATCATCTAATAAATAAATAATTTAAAACCCCCATCTAATAACCCCGAATTTTTATTTGCTATTTGTGGAAAAAATATTTGCACCCTACTCCCAACAAAAGGTTAGATATTTTTATAGGAAATTTAAAAAAAAATTTTATTTTTATAAGAAATTTTAAAAAAAATTTCTTATTTTTATAGGAAATTTTTCAAAAATTTCTTATTGTCTAGAAAATTTTTAATTTTTTTATAGGAAATATTTTTAAAACCAAACTTTTAAAGGAATTTGTTCAAAACTATAGGAAATTTTTTTAAAAATGTTTTTTTTGTTAAGGAAATTTTTCAAAAATTTCTTATTTTTGTAGGATTTTTATTTAAACATTTCTAATCTTTATAGGAAATTTTTTAAAAATTTCTTTTTTTTAGAAAAGTTTTTTAAAATATCTTATTTTTTTTAAGGAAATTTTTAAAAAAATTTCTTATTTTTTTTTTAAATTTCTTATTTTTTTTTTAAATTTCTTATTTTTTTTTTAAAATTTCTTATTTTTTTGAAATTTCTTATTTTTATAGGAAATTTTCAAAAAATTTATTATTTTTATAGGAAGTTTTTAAAAAATTTATTTTTTTTATAGGAAATTTTTCAAAAGTGTATTATTTTTATTATATCTTATAATCCAAAAGGCAAAAATATTGTTTTGTCTATATTTATTTCCAAAATTGGTTATTTGTTTGATAGAAGTTCTTCTTTTAGTTACTTTATTTATTTAATATGTACATAAGCAATTGAATAAATACTCCAATATAACTTTTAGCATTTTATATTTAAGCTATGATTCATTAAAACCTATTAGCCTTAACAATTTTAGGCTTAAATATTAATTGTACTTCTTTTCGATAACAACATATGTCCATATTTCCACCCTCTTAACACCTTCATCTATCTAAATAACACTTTAATGTTCAAACAAGAACATTTCGTTATCTGAAATTAATATTTACTTTTTTGCTTTTTGCCATCGATTATTATAATTATGCCCTGTTTAAGTTTGTATGTGTATAAATGCGTAAATGCATGCAACAAATAATTAATGACCAAATGTTTGTCTGGCAGCCAGAACTACAAAGCATATGATTATTATCTGTTTCCTGTGATCAACTGTGAATGTGCAAAATTAATCATACGTCACCACCCACTAAAAATATTCACAATTTTATGTAGTTTTAACATGCAGCTGATTTTTTTTTAATTTAATATTTGCCCGACTTGTCTATGGTGTAAAATAACATTTTATCTATAGATTGTTAAATTTTTCTGTTGAAGTTTTTAACAAGAATTTTGTTTAATGTTTACAAGTGTATCCATTGGGGATTGTTAAGCCAATCGCTAAATTGATTTATAATTAACAAAGGTTTATCAGCAAATTGACAGGCATTTTTACCATAAATCTGAGTTGTGATAAGTATTAAAAAAATCATTAAATTTTTGATTTTTATACATTTTTACAAATATAGAATGAGTCTTTGACAAAAAATGGTAACTATAAGCAACATTCGAATTAGGGTGTTTACTCGAGTCAAGTTTGCTCGATTAATCGGAAAAATAAAATCGATTAATCGCTGGAGTAAAACAAAATGTCTAATTTCAAATAAAGATTTATTTGAGTAATTTTCCACGAGTAATCGAGTTACTCGAGTATACTTATTTCAATAATTTTGTAAGTATTTTTTTTTAAATAAAAGGACTAAAATTTGTCTCAGCGTATTTCTAAACTGTTAAGTTTGTAAAAAAAAACGTTGGTCAAATATAGAGCTAATATACTACTTGGTGGATGTTTTGTTAATTTAGTTTAGCTGCTACTAACGATATATTCCATTTTATGCAATAATCAAGGATTCAAATGAAGACCACTTAAATCAATTATCTACCGTTCTATGGTCCATCTTAGGCAATAATTAATGGTTCTACTACAGTTAATTTAAAGCAATAATCGTGGGTTTTAATATAGTTAATTTTCCATTTATGACATAATCGTGGATTTTAACATTGTCAATTCTAAGCAATAATCGAAAGTTGTAATATAGTCCATTGTGTGTATATAGTCAATTGTATGTATATAGTCCATAGTATATATATAGCCAATGTTATTTCAGATATAAATAGCCTAGTCTTCTATAGACCTGCTGTGGTATCTATTGTTTATTTAAAGGTCCTAATGTAATCGTAGCTCCTGTTATAGATTAGTTGAAGATACCATTGCAATCGTAAAACATACTATAGTACAGTTGAAGTCTCCAATGTGTTCGTACGTACTACTATAGTTTAGTTGAAGATCCCTGTGTAATCGTAGGTCCTACTATAGTAACAGTACGTCCTACTATAGTTCAGTTAAAGGACGTAATGTAATCGTAGATCCTAACTTAGTCCAGTTGAAGATCCCATTGTAAATATAGGTAAAAGATAGTCGTAAAGCCTACTAATCTATTAGATCAAACTCAGGATTTATGAAATCGAAAGATTGCTTTTTATATATAGAAGTAAATAAACTCACTTAAAATATTAAGGGTGACAATATGTTACAAATGTTAATTTGTATTAAAAATATTTTTTTTTTTATTTTTGTTTTATGCTTTTTATGGCGAATTGTTAAATTTTTTTGCTTATAAAACACTATAATTTTATTAAAAAAATTTTATTAAAAAAATTGTTGCTCACAGAAAAATCCTACTCGAGTAATTTTAAGATGAATTTTTTACTCGATTAACTCGAGTAATTTTTAACGATTAATCGATTTTCCGAGTAATTGAAAAACCAATTTTAAGTTATTTGATTACTCAAACAATTAAAAGTCGAGTAAAATGAACACCCTAATTCGAATCCATATAACTAAATTTTAGATAATTGATAATTGAGTTCTTCATCATTCCTTCCATTTCATGGATTGAGTAATTTCTTTATTAAAACCTATTTAGAGCAAAGCAATTAGTAACGATTTAATTCTATTTTGTATTACTTTTAACTAAATCGTAGTATTTTATATATTATAAATTTCTACAGAACTATTAAACTAAATACTTTAATAGAAAAAGAAGAAAACTGTAGTTAATCCTCTTAGATCCGCTAACAAAATAGTTGGAATAAAGTTTCTAGTTGTTACTAGAATTTTCTATAGTTTCTACACATTTGCTTTGTTTCTTTAAGTAAAAGGTTTTTTATATTTTATTATACCCTACACCAATAAAGCTTAAGTGGTTATTATAAGTTTATGATGATATATGTAACATATACTACTATAAATATTGCTGTTAGTCGAGCCCTTAGGTATTCCCAAGACTATTCGGGCATGTTCTGCAAATCACTTCCACATGATTTTGAAATCACATGAAAATCAAAAAGGCTGTAATTTCTGTAATTGTTGAAATTTTCAGAGCATTTATCAATAACCTTCTAGACCTTCTTCATCTTAAGTGCACTGAGTTATAAAAGTGTCAAAATAATTTATGAACAATGAATAATTCGATTTAGAAAATTTATGTGATTTCAAAATCATGTGGAAGTGATTTGCAGAACATGACCGATTGACTCAGAGTTCATTTCTTGTATAATATAATTAAACTTCTGTTAACTTGAATAAATTTGCTAGATTTCCAGATGTTCGGTCCATTTGATCCAAGCTCCCAAATAAAAGACCCATTGACGAAAATTATTAAAAAATATATATATATTTTGTGAAAATATGGTGACAAAATTTAATAAAAATATATAAATATACAATTCCGAACAATTGATGGCCTATACTACTGATGTCAAATGTAGACCGAAAGTCCACACACTAAGAAAATATTATTCTCAATGTTTACAGACATTCATAAGAATAATATTTTCTTAAAGTGTGGACTTTTCTTTTACATTTGATATCAGCGATATAGGGTATAAAATATTTGTTCGGATTTGAACTAATATGTATAAAACTTGCTTACCTGTTTTTTTGTATTGGGGATAAACCCCTATATAAATTCTTTTTCGCTGCTTTACTTATTTTACTTCTACATATTATAAATGTTTGTGTGTATTCAATGCAGTTTAATGTGTTTGAATGCATGTGTATTTATATGTTAAGGTAGATATAAATAAGATTCTACAGACATTTTAATAGAATTCTATAAATTGGAATTGTACTTACTTACTATAATACCCAAAGTGTATTATCTGTAAGCTGTCCCACTGCTCCTCTTTGTATACTCTACGTCTCCTAAGGTGAAAAAAGAATAAACCAAAAAAAGCCTTTGTAATGCACAGTTCCAAAATGGTATATCGACGCAAGAATTAAAAAACGCTCTAACTGACGAAACAGAAAATGTTCACCAGAGCCAAAAATCCTGTAAAACAATTGAAATTCATATCTCAAATTCATTGGCTGTAAACATTTTCTCTCAGATTTATTTTTCCCGGGGATTCTGTAGCTCTCAGGAAAAGATTTTTCTTCCAAATAAATACTTTTTTGCATTTGTATTAAAATTCGCTAATATATTTTTCATATTCTGCTATTTTGTTAGATAAAACTAAAAAAAAAAAAAACAAATTTTGATCTTCGATCTCGGAAAAGAAAGTTATTTTATTTTTATTGTTATTTTAACATTACCGCATACATTTCTAATGGACTAAACCATAGATGGAAAGGGTTTTATAAGTTTGTGCTCATGTATGTAACGCAAAGAAATATTTGTCTTAGATCTACCTTTTAGTATGTCAATAGACAAATAATCACTTTTTGAGCCAATTTAGCGATCTCAGTCCGTTCGTCCGTCCGTCTGGCTAGACGGCTGGCTGGTCTTGTAATCAAACTACAGTTCGCAATTCTAAAGATAATTTGTCCTATAGGTCCCATTTACTAAAATTGATATTTTGGCCACAAAAATCAATATTTTTCATGAAATTTGAAACAGATACTTCTTATGTAAACTGCTTTATGTAAATCACTGTACCAAATTTCGTTAAAAACGGTTCACATTTGACCATAACTCCGGTACAAGCTCATCTATCAAAACGCACTAAATGAGACAAAAATCACTAAAACGCTAGTAAATCTGAAGATAAGGATAATTTTAAGTTTATATATATTTTGCATGCAAAATTTTTGTAAAAACTGTAATCAATTTGCTAAATTTCGAGATGTTCGGTCCATATTTGACCCTAGCTCTCACATAAGTCCAAATGACGAAAACAGCTTAAATATATAAGTTTTGAGAAAACGTTTGTATGATGACAAAATTATGCAAATACTTGCCTTTATACAGGAAAAATAAGACTTTTGACCTTAATGGTGAAGGGTATTGTATGGTCGGTCTTGACCGACTATAGAACTTTCTTACTTGAATTATTGATATTTTAAAATATTTGCAATTTCCTACAATATAAAAAAAAAATACTGAAAATTTGGCGGATGATTTTTAATTTTTCAAAATTTTTAAAAAATTTACTTTTTATAGGAAATTTTTCAAAAATTTACTTTCTATAGGAAATTTTTTAAAAATTTACATATTCTTAGGAAAATGTTCAAAAATTTACTTTTTTAGGAAATTTTGCAAAAATTTACTTTTATAAGAAATTTTTCAAAAATTTACTTTTTATAGGAAATTTTTCAAAAATTTATTTTTTATAGGAAATTTTTCAAAAATTTACTTATTATAAGAAATTTTTCAAAAATTTACTTTTTATAGGAAATTTTTCAAAAATTTACTTTGTATAGGAAATTTTTCAAAAATTTACTTTTTATAGGAAATATTTCAAAAATTTTCTTTTTACAGGAAATTTTAAAAAATTTACTTTTTATAGGAAATTTTTCAAAAATTTACTTTCTATAGGAAATTTTTCAAAAATTTGCGTTTTAAAGGAATTTTTTCGAAAATTTACTTTTTATAGAAAATTTTTAAAAAATTTACTTTTTATAAGAATTTTTTTAAAAATTTACTTTTTATGGGAAATTTTTCAAAAATTTACTTTTTATAGGAAATTTTTCAAAAATTTACTTTTTATAGGAAATTTTACAAAAATTTATTTTTTATAGGAAATTTTTCAAAAATTTATTTTTTGTAGGAAATTTGTAAAAAATTTACTTGTTTTCAGAAAATTTTTCAAAAATTTACTTCTTTAGGAATTTTTTCAAAAATTTGCGTTTTAAAGGAATTTTTTCGAAAATTTGCTTTTTATAGAAAATTTTTTCGAAAATTTACTTTTTATAGGAAATTTTTTAAAAATTTACTTTTTATAGGAATTTTTTTAAAAATTTACTTTTTATGGGAAACTTTTCAAAAATTTACTTTTTTGGGAAATTTTTCAAAAATTTACTTTTTTGGGAAATTTTTCAAAAATTTACTTGTTTTCAGAAAATTTTTCAAAAATTTACTTTTTTAGGAAATTTTTCAAAAATTTACTTTTTTTAGGAAATTTTTCAAAAATTTTATTTTTAAGGAAATTTTTTAAAAAATTACTTTTTATAGGAAATTTTTGCAAAAATTTACTTCTTATAGGGAATTTACTTCTTATAAAAAAAAATAGTTTTTCAAGGAAATTTTTCAAAAATTTACTTTATACTTTTTTATTGGAAATTTTTAAAAAATTTACTTTTTTTTAGGAAATTTTTCAGAAATTGACTTTTTTTTAGGAAATTTTTCAAAAATTTACTTTTTATAGGAAATTTTTCAAAAATTTACTTTTCATAGGAAATTTTTCAAAAATTTACTTTTTATAGGAAATTTTTCAAAAATTTACTTTTTATAGGAAATTTTTCAAAAATTTACTTTTTATAGGAAATTTTTCAAAAATTTACTTTTAATAGGAAATTTTTCAAAAATTTACTTTTTATAGGAAATTTTTCAAAAATTTACTTTTTATAGAAAATTTTTCAAAAATTTACTTTTTATAGAAAATTTTTCAAAAATTTACTTTTTTTATGAAATATTTCAAAAATTTACTTTTTGAAGGAAATTTTTCTAAAATTTACTTTTTATAGGAAATTTTTCAAAAATTTACTTTTTATAGGAAATTTTTCAAAAATTTACTTTTTATAGGAAATTTTTCAAAAATTTACTTTTTATAGGAAATTTTTCAAAAATTTACTTTTTATAGGAAATTTTTCAAAAATTTACTTTTTATAGAAAATTTTTCAAAAATTTACTTTTTATAGAAAATTTTTCAAAAATTTACTTTTTTTATGAAATATTTCAAAAATTTACTTTTTGAAGTAAATTTTTAAAAAATTTACTTTTTATAGGAAATTTTTCAAAAATTTACTTTTTATAGGAAATTTTTCAAAAATTTGCTTTTTATAGGAAATTTTTCAAAAATTTACTTTTTATAGGAAATTTTTCAAAAATTTACTTTTTATGGGAAATTTTTCAAAAATTTACTTTTTATAGGAAATTTTTCAAAAATTTACTTTTTATAGGAAATTTTTCAAAAATTGTCATTTTTTTAGAAAAATTTTTTAAAAATTTTTTAAAAATTTATTTTTTATAGGAAATTTTTCAAAAATTTACTTTTCATAGGAAATTTTTCAGAAATTTTCTTTTATAGGAATTCTTTTTATTTACTTTTTTTTGGGAAATTTTTCAAAAATTTACTTTTTATAGGAAATTTTTCAAAAATTTACTTTTTATAGGAAATTTTTCAAAAATTTACTTTTTATAGGAATTTTTTCAAAAATTTACTTTTTATAGGAAATTTTTCAAAAATTTACTTTTTATAGGAAATTTTTTAAAAATTTACTTTTTATAGGAAATTTTTCAAAA
The DNA here is from genome assembly GCA_933228675.1 of Stomorhina lunata. Taxonomy (NCBI): domain Eukaryota; kingdom Metazoa; phylum Arthropoda; class Insecta; order Diptera; family Rhiniidae; genus Stomorhina; species Stomorhina lunata. The sequence goes on along the minus strand of OW121741.1, from coordinate 125,268,194 downwards.
ATTTACTTTTTATAGGAAATTTTTCAAAAATTTACTTTTATAGGAAATTTTTCAAAATTTTACTTTTTATAGGAAATTTTTCAAAAATTTACTTTTAATAGGAAATTTTTCAAAAATTTACTTTTTATATGAAATTTTTCAAAAATTTACTTTTTATAGAAAATTTTTCAAAAATTTACTTTTTATAAGAAATTTTTCAAAAATTTACTTTCTTTAGGAAGTTTTTAAAAAATTTTCTTTTTATAGGAAGTTTTTCAAACATTTACTTTTTATAGGAATTTTGCAAAATTTTTCGTTTTGTTTGTTTTGAAAGTAGATTCAGTTCCATACATTTATTTATTCAATTCAAAAGTAGAATTTTTTTCATACAAAACCAATAATTTAAATTTTATTTGCTTTAAAAACAGTCCCATACATTTTTCAATTAAAAAAATTAATATTTAAAATGTTTGTTTTAAAAGTGGTGTAAGTCCATTTAACCCGCTAAAAACGCATTTCTAAATGGTTTTTATAAATTTATTTTTATGAAGGAAAAAATTTGATAGGTTCTGATTAAAACGATAGATTTAATTTAATAAAAATTAGTCATCTGTATTTCTAAATACACTAAAACGCAAAACCCTTTATATCTCAATTAAAAAAAAATGGACTTAATCCACTTTCAAAAGTATCATAGAAATTTTGTTTGTAGTTGTAGATATGTCATTCGATTGTATTTAAAAGGTCTGGTTCTAGAAGGAAGTCGCAAAAATTCGCCTGTATGTGTTTTATTGCAAAATAAGAAAAAGCTATTTGTAGTTTCGATTTAAAACATATAAATTTCACTTTGATATTTTCAGTTGTTTATTTATTTGTTTAATTTGTGCAACAGCAGCAAATACAAATACTGTGAATATTTGTTAGTACATTTTTGGTTTCTTTTTGTTATTGTTGGAAATAAAACAACTTCTACATTTCTCCTACAAAATCTCCATTTGTTAGTTGATATTGTAAAAACATTGTGTTTGTCTTCCTACAGTTGTTGCAACGTTTGAATACTGATTTGCCGCATTTTATCAGGTTTTTAATCGAAAACTACTGAAAAAACTGTGCTAGAAAGTAAAAGAGCAGGGATGGGAGTAAAAACTGATTTAAATAGTAATACAAAAATTGAAACTTAAATAAATAAAACACCAATACGAATTATAAAAAAATAAAAAATTATAGTACAAATATTCAAATAAACACCAATATCAATACCAAAGACTTACGATTCAACGAAATTGAGCTCCATTCATCTTTTTTTTCTGACAAATGTAAAATTAAAGTGGATGAAGAACACTAAAAACACGTAAATGCTCAAATAAACATACATTTCCTGAAAACGTGTGTGTGTGCCTTAGCTTTCTCTCATTGGATAATCGTTCTCATTAGTTGTTTCCGAATTAGAGTAAAAGTGGTATACTCTCTATTTTATGGAGGTTTCAAAACGACCATACATCAAATCAATATAAGTGTATCATCTTTACATTATAGAGTCCTTGTTATTACCATAAGTACCTGGTTGAGCAAGCCTTGCTCGGAGCTTTATGATAAGCATTTTGTGCAAATATTCAGTTAATTTCGAATTATTTTATTTATTTTTTCCGATCAACACATAGTTTGCATAGTTTACAGATTAACTCATTTTGAAAAATTTTGGAAATCGGTCATACCAAAAGAAACCTCCGTCGACTCATTCGCAACAACTTTGCTAAATATTATAGCCTTATCAAATGCACAGTTTACGATTTAATTCATTTTGAGTAATTTTCAGTGGCGCCACCTGTTGGACTTTGGTCATTCCAATTAATAAACCTTCGTCGGCTTATCCGCAACAACCTTGCTAAAGATTATAGCATGATTAAATGTACAGCTTACTATTTAATTGACTTTGGTTAAATTTCAGTGGCGCCACCTGTCGAAATTTCTTCATACCAATTTCTTCATGTGCAACAACTTTGCTAAAGATTATAGCATGATTAAATATACAGCTTACGATAAAATTGACTTTGTGTAATTTTCAGTAGCGCCACCTGTCGGACATTATTCACACCAACTAAAAAACCTTTGCCGGCTCATGCGCTACAACTTTGCTAAAGATCATAGCATGATCAAATATACAGTTTACGATTTAATTAATTTTTAGTAATTTTCAGTGGCGCCACCTAACGGAAATTAGTCTTACCAACTTAAAAACCTTCGCCGGCTTATCCGCAAAATCTTCGCTAAAGAGCACAATATGATCAAATTCTCAGTTTACTATTATATAAAGAACATACATACAAACATTAATTTGTTTAAAAGTTATAACATTACTCATTTTTCCCCTTTTTATCCACTACTTTCAAAAAGTTCCATATGCATATTTGGTACTTCTTTGGTACCAATTGAATTCGGTACATTTTATGAAAACGCAGTAAACATAATTCCTATTCATATTACTTTTGAGATGTTAAGTTAGCATTTTATCCTTTTTTACCCATTTTGGCCCCAAAATAAAAAAACTACCAAGTACGTGTTCAATATTTCTTTCACATCTATTGACTGCAGTACAAAGTTCCTTCCTATATTCTTTGGTTTAAAATATAAGAGACTATTTTCACCCTTTTTTACCCCCTATCGGACATAGTTTCAAAAAAGTACCAAACACCTGTCCGCTTATTTTCATAGCTGTTAATTTTGTTTCTTTTAATTTTGTTTCTATACCTATTACTTTAGAAGATATAACGTTTTCGATTTTTTTTCCTTTTTACCCGTTTTTACCCTCTTAGAGGCAAAGGTTTCAAAAGACCCTTCTTCTTCGACCTATACATCAAAAAAGGTACCCACTGTCCAAATTTTCTCAAAATCGTTAGAGCCGTTTTCGAGATAGCCATATATATATGTAAGATAAGATAATACAAGTTCTAATTAAACCAATACTAATAAAAGCTTCTATACTTATACTTATATTAATAAAATTTTGCCAACCCTGCCATTTAACTTATACTTTTGGTTATTGTTTGCAATACTTTTCCATTATTTTCCTTTGTCCTCTATTTATTAGTTTTTTTTCTTTCTTCTTTTCCATTTTAGTAGTTTTAAATAACATTTAGTGCTTTTCCTAATTGAAATTGGCACAAAGACTACTACGACTATTTTATCGGTATCTTGTTGCATCTTCTTCTCCCACTTCCTGTTTTTCTTGTGTTTTGAGTTTTAGCGGAAACGAAATGCTTTTAGTTTAACTATAAATTATTTATTGAAAGAGAATTTAGTAAACACAAACAACGAAAAGAAAAGGTTGAATGCACAAGCCAAGAGGTAAATAAATATGAACAAAATTTCTTTAGATGCTGGCGTTAGCAATTGCAATAAATGTTGTTAGTACTAGTAAATATCTTAATGAGGAAGCAACTGCTACTACTGCAGCAGTTGCTCCTGATAATTCCTTTAGATGATGCAAGTAATTTCGTTTATTTGTACACAATCTTAAGTCAAAGAATTAAATTAGACGTATTATTTTCTCAGCTAAAAATAATAGCAATCAGAAAGTAATAAATAAATAAATTACAATCGAATAAATAGCACAAGGAATTACAGCAGAAAGAAAGCAGAAGATAACAAGAACAAATGTTTTTATTCTCAAGCAAGAACTAAATTGATTTGGTATTAGGAAATGTAATGAAATAATATAAAATTAAAAAAATATATTTTTAGTTTTTTGAACTACTTATATACCTACAGAAAATTTTCTTTAAAAAAAATTGATATTGTTAATTTAAAAAAAAAAATTATACTGAAAATTTTCTATAGAAAAATTTTATACTGAAAATTCTCTATAGAAAAATTTTATACTGAAAATTCTCTATAGAAAAAGTTTATACTGAAAATTTTTTAAAGAAAAATTTAATACTGAAAATTTTCTATGGAAAAATTGTATTCTAAAAATTTTCTATATACAAATTTTATATTGAAAATTTTCTATAGAAAATTTAATACTAAAAATTTTCTATAGAAAATTTTATTATGAAAATCTTTTATAGAAAATTATATACTGAAATTTTTCTATAGAAAATTTTATACTGAAATTTTTCTATAGAAAATTTTATACTGAAAATTTTCTATAGAAAAATTTTTTACTAAAAATTTTCTATGGAAAAATTTTATACTGAAAATTTTCTATAAAAAAAATTTTATACTGAAAATTTTCTATAGAAAAGTTTTATATTGAAAATTTGCTACAAAAAGTTTTATTGAAGTTTTATTTTCTATATATAATTTTATCTTAAAAATTTTAGAGAAAAATTGTATACTGAAAATTTTCCATAAAATAATTTTATACTGAAAAATTTTATGCTTAAAATTTTCCCTTGGAAAGGTTTATACTAAAAATTTTCAATAGAAACATTTTTTACTGACAATTTTCTATAGAAAATGTTATACTAAAAATTTTCTATAGAAAAATTTTATACAAAAAATTTTCTATGGAAAAATTTTATTCTGAAAATTTTCTATAAAACAAATTTTATACTGAAAATTTTTTACAAAAAAAATTTTCTATGGAAAAATTTTATACTGAAAATTTTCTATAAAAAAAATTTTAAACTGAAAATTATTCTACAAAAAAAAAATTAATATTGAAAATTTTCTATAAAAAAATTTTATACTGAAAATTTTCTTTAAAAAAATTTATACTGAAAATTTTTTAGATAAAAGTTTTATACTGAAAACTTCTATAGAAAAATTTTAGACTGAAAATTTTTTAAAACAAAATTTTATACTGAAAATTTAAAAAAAAAATTATACTGAAAATTTTCTATAGAAAAATTTTATACTGAAAATTTTTTACAAAAAAAATTTTTCTCTGGAAAAATTTTATACTGAAAATTTTCTACAAAAAAAAATTTATATTGAAAATTTTCTATAAAAAAATTTTATACTGAAAATTTTCTATAAAAAAATGTATACTGAAAATTTTCTAGATACAAATTTTATACTGAAAACTTTCTATAGAAAAATTTTTGACTGAAAATTTTTTAAAATAAAATTTTATACTGCAAATTTAAAAAAAAATTATACTGAAAATTTTCTATAGAAAAATTTTATACTGAAAATTTTCTATTAAAAAAATTTATACTGAAAATTTTCTTTAAAAAATTTTATACTGAAAATTTTTTTTTTAAATTTTATTCTGTAAATTTTCTTTAAAAAATTGTTTACTGAAAATTTTCTTAAAAAAATGTTACACTAAAAATTTTCTATAGAAAAATTTTATACTAAAAATTTTCTATAGAAAAATTTTATACTAAAAATTTTCTATAGAAAAATTTTATACAAAAAATTTTCTATAGAAAAGTTTCATACTGAAAATTTTCTATAGAAAAGTTTCATACTGAAAATTTTCTATAGAAAAGTTTCATACTGAAAATTTTCTATAGAAAAGTTTCATACTGAAAATTTTCTATAGAAAAGTTTCATACTGAAAATTTTCTATAGAAAAGTTTCATACTGAAAATTTTCTATAGAAAAATTTTTCTGAAAATTTTCTATAGAAAAATTTTATACTGAGAATTTTCTATTAAAAAATTTTATACTAAAAATTTTCTATAAAAAAAATTTATACTGAAAATTTTCTTTAAATTTTTTTTTAAAAAATTTTATACTGAAAATTTTCTTTAAAAAGTTTTCTATAGAAAAATCTTATACTGGAAATTTTCTATAGAAAAATTTTATATTGAAAATTTGCTAGAAAAGATTTTCTAGAAAAATTTTATACTGAAAATTTTCCATAAAAAAATTTTGTACTGAAAATTTTCTATAGAAAAATTTTATACTAGAAATTTTCTATGGAAAAATTTTGTACTGAAAATTTTCTATGGAAAAGATTTATATTGAAAATTTTCTGTGGAAAAGTTTTATATAGAAAATTTTCCCTGGAAAAGTTTTATATTGAAAATTTTTTATAGAAAAATTTTATACTGAAAATTTTCTATAGAAAAATTTTATACTGAAAATTTTCTATAGAAAAATTTTATACTGAAAATTTTTTATAGAAAAATTTTGTACTGAAAATTTTCTTTAGAAAAATTTTATCTTGAAAAATTTTATACCGAAAATTTTCTATAGAAAAATTTTACATAGAAAATTTTTATACTGAAATTTTCAGTAAAAAATTTCTTTTAAAAAATTTAACACTGAAAATTTTCTAAAGAAAGGTTTAATACTAAAAATTTTCTACACTGAAAATTTTCTATAGAAAAATTTTATACTGAAAATTTTCTATAGAAAATATTTATACTGAAAATATTTTATAAAAAAATTTATATTGAAAATTTTTTGTAGAAAAGTTTTGTATTCAAAATTTTCAATAGAAAAGCTTTATACAGAAAATTTTCTGTAGCAAAATTTTGTTCTGAAAATTTTTTATAGAAAAATTTTATATTGAAAATTTTCTATGAAAAATTTTTATACTGAAAATTTCCTAAGAAAAAATTTATACTGGAAACTGTGATTTATCTTATTTCTACCTAAAACAAAATTTTTCTTCTTATTTTGAAATAAAATTTCTGTCTGATTCAATTTTAAAAGCCATATGCTTTCATATTAATATCCCTTCCAAGTTCAAACACATTTTGGCTTTTAATATCCTTTATCAAATATGAAATACTATCCTATCTTTTTATAATTTTTTTTTCAACTTTTATATTAAACCTTTAATAAAATATATTTCCTTTTGCCTGCTAAAACAGGACTTACATGCAACTTGTCTTCCTAGACTTATCGACTATGTATTACAAATATTATCCTTATCCCTAACTAAATACTCAATTTAGAAGATTGTGCCTTTAGGATGAGTTTTATTTTTTAATTTTTTCCTCATTTCATCTATTCTATTGACAATAAAAAGCTAATCATGTTGAAATATAAATTTTATTTTTTTCTTATGTTATATTTCTTTTG
>OW121741.1:125246231-125256231 GCA_933228675.1 Stomorhina lunata | reverse complement strand
AATTTTTATATTATAAAAATTTAATTTGTAAATATTTACACGGTCGAAACAAAATGAAACCTACTTTTGCATCAAACGTTTTTTTAATTTCTTTAGTAACATAATATCAAAAGGAAAATATTATAGAAGAACTAGGAATTTTTCTATTTGTTTAAATACCCCATATATATTTTTTGTCTTAGTTACAAGAATTGAAAAAAAAAAACAAAAGCGTTTTTCTAACAATAGAAAAAGTCTTATAAAGGAAAACGAAAAATAAGTTTAGATATATACATTTTTTTATTTAAACATTTAATTCTGCTCTAAATGTTCCAAAATTAGAGGGTCCTAAGAAAATAAAAGTAGTTTTTTTTGAATACTCTCTAAGTTTTTTTTGTTTTGGTATAAAAATTACTGGGAAAAAATTATGATATATGACTTTGTGGTCATAGCTTGTATAGTTTATCACTTACTCGCTTTTAAGTGTATTTTAGGTAAAATTTTATCAGTTTTCGTAAGTGTTTTGTATACGAGCCATGGTTAAATGTGAACCGATTTCGATGAATAATGATCATGTAAAACTCATTCGTCATTTATTGGCGAATAAGAGGTTGGCATATGCGAGGTTATACGGAAGCTACAGACACACAAACAGACAGACAGACAGACAGACAAACAGACAGACAGACAGACAGACAGACAGACAGACAGACAGACAGACAGACAGACAAACAGACATAGAGACAGACAGACAGACAGACAGACAGACAGACAGACAGACAGACAGACAGACAGACAGACAGACAGACAGACAGACAGACAGACAGACGGACAGACAGACAGGCAGACAGACAGACAGACAGACAGACAGACAGACAGACAGACAGACAGACAGACAGACAGACAGACAGACAGACAGACAGACAGACAGACAGACAGACAGACAGACAAACAGGCAAAGACAGACAGACAGACAGACAGACAGACAGACAGACAGACAGACAGACAGACAGACAGACAGACAGACAGACAGACAGACAGACAGACAGACAGACAGACAGACAGACAGACAGACAGACAAAAAGACAGAAAGATAGAAAGACATAAAGACAGACAGACAGATAGACAGGCAAAGACAGACAGACAGACAGACAGACAGACAGACAGACAGACAGACAGACAGACAGGCAGACAGACAGACAGACAGACAGACAGACAGACAGACAGACAGACAGACAGACAGACAGACAGACAGACAGACAGACAGACAGACAGACAGACAGACAGACAGACAGACAGACAGACAGACAGACAGACAGACAGACAGACAGACAGACAGACAGACAGACAGACAGACAGACAGACAGGCAGACAGACAGACAGACAGACAGACAGACAGACAGACAGACAGACAGACAGACAGACAGACAGACAGACAGACAGACAGACAGACAGACAGACAGACAGACAGACAGACAGACAGACAGACAGACAGACAGACAGACAGACAGACAGACATACATACAGACATACAGACATACAGACATACAGACAGACAGACAGACAGACAGACAGACAGACAGACAGACAGACAGACAGACAAACAGACAGACAGACAGACAGACAGACAGACAGACAGACAGACAGACAGACAGACAGACGGACAGACAGACAGACGGACAGACAGACAGACAGACAGACAGACAGACAGACAGACAGACAGACAGACAGACAGACAGACAGACAAACAAACAGGCAAAGACAGACAGACAGACAGACAGACAGACAGACAGACAGACAGACAGACAGGCAGGCAGACAGACAGACAGACAAAAAGACAGAAAGACAGACAGACTGACAAACAGGCAAAGACAGACAGACAGACAGACAAAAAGACAGAAAGACAGACAGACAGACAGACAGACAGACAGACAGACAGACAGACAGACAGACAGACAGACAGACATTTCATCGAAAGACTCTTAAAAAGGGTCCACGGCTATTTGCGAGCGAGGGTTTTCGTTGCTCTATTTGCACACTTTTTTTAATACGTTTTTGACATCATTTCATAAAAATAAGGGGCATTAAAAAAGTAACTTTCATTTTTTCCGGACACTCTTATATACATAACAAAAACAAATTTTTGTTCTGTGACAGACTCTTCTAAATTCTTTTTCACAAAAGCAAAGACTAAGTGCAAAGTTAAGTATCTACTTTCAGCTGTTGTTTTTTCTTTTATTTCATTCGTTACAAGTAGTTATAATGTTGCTGTTTAGGGAACTTCTAGAATGGGAATACATATTTGTGTGTCTACAGCTTTGCATGCTTTGTCCCGAGGCCATTGTACAGCTTAATGTGAAAATGACTTGGAAAAACAAAAACAAGGAAAAGGTATAAAAAACATACTGGCATATAAAAGGGATACAATATTAAAAAATAAATGTATTTTTTTTTTGCTTGCTGGAAAATGCAAAACACGTGAGTCTATTCTTAATATAAAACATGTAACAATTTCAACTACACTCAAAGATATTTACATTTGTATGTAAAAAACATCTATATATTCATGTTGCCTTACAATATGTACTTTTATATATTGATATCGGAAGTTAAAACAAAAAACATGAAGTATAGAAAACAGCATGGAACAAACATATATATATATATATAAGTTCTACAATATGGCAAAAAAATACTAGTAGTTTTCTTTCTAGCAGTAGTTACCGGGAACAATCACCATTTACTGCATACAAAAAAGAAAAACAAAAGCAATAGGCATAATAACAAAATTGTTTAATAACAATAAATGCTACAACTACTACATAGTACAATAAATACACTAGAACAAAAGCAGCGCTTTAAAGTATGCTATGGAAAATTACAAATAAAAAAAAAAACAGGTTGAATGTACAATTAACCGGAAGCTCCCACATTTATTACGCTGTCGTTAAATTTTATACTTTGCCATAAGTGAATGTACTTTTTATAGTTTTGTTTTTCACAAGAGGGGGAATGATAACGATATTTTTTTACGAGGGAAATTTTGTAAAACAGAAAATTTAAGGATTCTTTAACTTTAAGTTTCTTAAAAATAAAATCACTAGAAAATATATTTTTTTTTAATTATTTAATAATTCTAAAATTTCTTGAAAATTTTAGAAAATTTATAAAACATCAAATATGTGCATAAGACAGCGAGTTTGTCCCTTCCAGTTATTCCCCAATTTTAGCGTGTGCATATGACGACTGACTGCACGTTTCTATGTTTTTGAAAGCGCCTGAATGCACATTAAGAACATGCAGGAAGTTAGTGCCAAAAACAAGTTAAACGCTTAAGAAAATACTAATCATGACACAAGTTATATTACACGTTTTTAGGAAACAAATTAAAATGAATTTGTTACACAAACACAAAAGAAGGCGAGAAACTACAATTTAATGCAGCAAAAGTTATTGCAAAAAAAAAAACTGGATAATACTTGCGCCTGCTTTTCTTATAAATTTAAACTAGAACATAGCAAAACGGAAGTTGTTAAATGTTAAACGTTAAAAATAAGTGGGAAATTTGTATAATTAAAAAAATTTTAAAGAAAATGTTTTATTTTCTGTAACATTCATTTATGTATGTGATTTAACAGTTAAGAATGTTTTCTTATTTCTCCAGTGTTAAAAGTGCAATTTGTTTAAAAACTTTTTTTTTTCATATTTTTTAAACAATTTTTTCTTCCTTGTCGTTTATAAAAAATTTATGCGTTAGTATCTTGACTTTTATAAGTTTAACTCTCTAAGTCACTCCCTGTCTTTGGTGCCATGAATTTGATTAAAAGCATTTTATTTACATGTATTAATATGTATTAGTGTGTAAATGTCTCTTTAGTGGCTTTAGAAACATTTATCATCATTGAAAGTGGGGAAACATGAGGAGTTATTATACACACTTAGATATTCGCATGTGCATATGTATGTATATTTATAGATGGAAACACTTTGAAAAACTCTGCATAGTCTTGATCACATCAGCCAGCATTTTATTGTATGTTATATAATAACATATAAAGCATGTCTATGTACTTGTATATATGTTATTAAAGAGAAAAATATGTGAAGTTTCTATTACATTTAAATGTCTTCTATATAAATTATAAGCTTTGACTTAGGACTTTTTATCAATTTATAAATTCAACAGAAATAAGAATGAAAAGTTTAAGTTTTTCCGGGATATACATGAGTATATATTTTTTTTATAAAAAAAATTCTAAAAAATTGAAAATCCAAACAAATTTTAAGAAAAAAGAAAACATTGAAAATTAAAAAAAAAAATTTTAATGTTGAAAATTTATGATATTATTATATATAGAACAGACATTTTTTCAAAATTTTCCAAAATTTTACAAATATTGAAATAATTTAAAGAAAGTAAAAGCTGACTCGGTCCGCGTAGCTGACCCTAAATAAATAGATATTTATGTCATTAGGGGTGCAATATGAAAATTTGGTTTTGCCACGCCTTTCCGCCCGCAGACCGAAAATTCAAAATCAGACTTCACAATGACACAGTTCACAGTTCTGAAGATTCCCTGAAAATTTCATCAAAATCGGCTGGTTTTGGAGTCCATACGTCACATAAAAAACTCAAAGATTTCAATTTTTTTTCCAAAATTTTACATAAATTTTCCAAAAAATTTAAGACATTGAAGATTATAAAATATTGCAGAAAACAACAAAAAAAATATCTTAAAAATGTATAAAAGTCATAAAATTTTTTTTAAATTACATGAAAAGTTTCCAAGAGTTTAACGAAAACTAAAATATATCGAGAGCCTATATTCAATACTGACTATGAACCAATTTTTTTCAAAGTCACTTTTTATTGGGAAACTATTTTTTTGATAAAAGTAACATCTTTTTTTAGTAAAAATGAGAGAAGAAAATCTTTTTTAAAATTTTGGCTAAAAAATATTGTAAAAGAAATATCGGCTTCTATGAAAATATTTTGGAAATGAAACAGTTTTTGCCTCTCTTAAAAATATTCCATTTGGCTCATAGTCGGTATAAAATATAGGCTCTCGATATAAATTTTTCTAAATATGTCTTTGAACATAATAAGAATCCAAATTTTAAAAAATTCCCACAAACTCAAGTTGAATCATTTAAGTATGAAACACAATTGGAACGAACGACCAACTTTTCGGAACGAATATTCGTCGTTAGAAATAGAATATATGGGTTTATATGAAAGTGCTGACAATAGATGCGTATGACGAAATTCTTCGTGCGTATCGAATAGTGCGATAGGTTTATTTCTATTTCGTAAGCAGACGAACGACGACTAAACTGGTTTAGAGTTTTATTTCTTTTATTTATATTTCTGTTGAAAAATATTAAAAATTATATGTATTTTTGTAAAATATGGTCACCTTATAAATTGTAAACAAAAAGTAATTATTTAAAATAAAATTAATTAAATATATTGTTCTTGTGAAAAAATAAAAGAATAAAATAAAAAAAAAAAAAAAATGCAAATGTTGCGAGTGCGCGATATGTGCGAAAGAGTGAGTAATTTGTGCAAATGAAAAATCAACAAAAATGGCGTCAGTAACGTTTATTCGTTCCAAATATATTTAATGGACGAATGTGCAAGACGAATTTTTAAAGCCGAATTCGTCGTGCTGGACGAAATTAGTCTTTCGTCCCAATTGTATTTCTACCTTTACTTAAACAAAAATCACTGTACCAAATTTCGGTCTAAATCGGTTCATATTTGATCATATCATTTATACCAACTCTTCAGAAAAAACTTACTAATTTAGACAAAAACTACTAAAATGCTCGTGAATCCGAAGATAATGTCAATGTTTAGTTTATATTTTGAATACATATTTTTTGTAAAAACTGTAATTAAATTGCTGAATTTGTAGACCATCGGTATACATTTGACCCAGTCAAACGATGGGAAATAACTTAAATATAAAAGTTTTGAAAAAACTCTTTGTATGATGACCAAATTTTGAAAATATTTGTCTTTATACACGATAAAAAAAAGAAATTTGACCTCAGTGGTGAAGGGTATTATATAGTCAGGCTTTGCCGAGTATAGAACTTTCTTACCTGTTTCTAATTAAGTTAGTTGATTATACCATAATCTCTCAAGCTGCGTATTTCTACATTTAACCCTCGGTTACTGACGTGGTAGTCTAACAGACATCAATGTCTAAGCTTGGTTTTAAAATTATTTTTTTTTCTGAGTCGCTTGGCAGCTATTTTATTTAACATAGTTTTTGCATCCCCTAATATTTTTTAAAGATATTTCAGACATGTTTTCTGATATTTTTAGAGTCCATCTAAAAGAAAGAATTGGGCATTTAGAGAAAACTGAGATCACGGATGAAAACAGGTCCAACAGATATTGGTAAAGACAAAGAATCCGATAAACTGTTTCTAAGAGCAAATCAATAGAGCCAAAGCTAATGCTGGGTTGAAGTCATATTAAGTTCGGAATGTTTTAGATTATATTCTAAAGAATTTGTATATTGTAGGGTTAAGTTTTATTTAATTTATTGATTACGACGCTCAAGTATGAATTTGTTCTCTGCCAGCAAAAGACTAAACTACTTTCCGAACAACCCAATACTAAAATAAAAGCTCAACTTCTATAGTTTTGTAATCATACAAAATGTAAAATATCCAAAGTCTGCTTTGCAGCTCAAATTAATCCTCTACGACTGACGTGTAGCCTAAAAGATACCATAAAAAAATATACCATAAAAAAATATATATAAATATATATAAAGATACCATACCAATTAAGTTAATAACATATAATACGAATTTTCGGTTTGAATTAAAAACAAGTAAGATAGTGCTATAGTCGGTCAAGCCCGACCATACGATACCCTTCACCACAAAGGTCAAAGGTGTTATTTTTCCTGTATAAAGACAAATATTTGCTAAATTTTCCCATCATACAAACATTTTCTCAAAACTTATATATTTCCGTCATTTGGACTTATATTAGACCTAGGGTCAAATGTGGACCGATTATCTCGAAATTTGGCAAATTGATTTACGAGCGTTTTAGTCATTTTTGTCTCATTTAGTGCGTTTTTAAAGAAGAGTTTGCATGGGAGCTATGGTCAAATGTGGACCGATTTCAACAAAATTTGGTATAGTGATTTTAGTTTACATAGCAGTATTTTTTTTTTAAATTTCATGAGAAAATATTGATATTTGTGGCCAATATATCAATTCCGAGAAGTGGGACCTATGGAAAGTACCATAAATAATGGACCGATTTTGACCAATTTCAATAGCCATGATCCCATTGTCAAAGAAATGATCTATGCCGTATTTCATTAAATTATCTTTAGAATTGCGACCTGTAGTTTGATTACAAGGTTTACATGGGGGTCCAGCCAGCCAGACGAATGGACGGACATCGCTAAATCGACTCAGAAAGTGATTCTAAGCCTATTGGTATACTAAAAGGTGGGTCTAAAACAAATATTTCTATGCGTTACATACATCAGTAAAAACTTATAATACCCTTTCCACCTATGGTGGTGAAGGGTATAATAATTACACTACAGAACCAATGAACATCTTTTGAAAAGTGCAAGGTCGTGACTATATGGGTAATATTCAAATTGTAGTAAAACCCTATACTCAATTTGTCCAAGTTAGTGACCGTTTTATTTTTATGGGCCTCCAAAGTTTCCCAATATTTGCAGTTTTTACCATATAGCTAATAATATCTTAAAAATATGTCTTAACTATGTTCGGCAAAAAAGTTGCCAAGAGTATGGCGAATATTTCTTGCTAAAATTTTATGATAAAAATGTATTTTATCCTGACATTTTTGAAAACAGTTAAAGAACAATTTTTTTGTTTTCAATTTTTTGATCATAACTTTTTGGAAATCCTGATTTTTCCTGCACTATATTTGGGAAAATTGTAGCCACAGTAAAGCTAAGCAACTTTTGTGAATACACCAATATAATTTTAACGTGTCTAGATACCAAAAATTGGTCATAAGACTCCCTTGTGCCAAAAAATTTATATTTTTAACTCAAATTTTATAATTAGCAATATCTCAAAAACGTCTTTTTGCGAAAAAGAACTTTTTTGTCGTGGAAAATAAATCTCTGAGCTTATAGGAATAATGTTTGTTCTACGACTTCTTTGTTTCTGATTTCTGTAAAAAGATGGCGCAATTTTTTGGTTACATACGGAAATCGCATTTTTAATAACAAAAACTAAAAAACATGGTTTAACAATGTTCCGCAATTTTGTTCAGGAGTATTTGGTGTACCAACATCGAAAAAGATCCAAATAAAATGTATTTGATAAAATTGTAAAAAATATGGCAATACCGCCACCTTGCGGCAATTTGTTGTAACATTTTTAGAAACGCAATAATAGATACTGTCAAAAGCTTTCAAAGGAGATGTCTGTGATGAAATTTCGACAAAAAATAAGGAATCTAGAGGCAAAAGTAGTCAATAGTACACCGAATCTGACACTTTTTTTTTAGGATTTCATTAAGATTTCTGGATCATTATCGAAGACTTTTCTTGCCGGAGTATATTCATCTATTCGCACAACATGTCCTAGCCAACGCAGACGCTGTTGCTTAATGCGTTTTATTATGTCTATGTCAGCGTATAACTCATACAGCTCATGGTTCATTCGATGTCGATACTCATTGTTGACGCAGACTGATCTAAAGATTCTTCGTAGAATTTTCCTCTCAAACACTCCAAGGATAGCTTCATCTGTCCGTGCAAGTGCACATGATTCAGCACCATACAATAACACGGGTAGTATGAGCGTTTTATAGAGCGTGATTTCATCTCTTATACCACTTGGAACATTTTAACCGTCAAACGATTCTATCATACAGCAATTTTCAAAATTTTTTATGTGCTTAAATTTGAGTAAAAACTTTAATTTTGTTGGCACAAGGGAGTCTATATGACCTATTTTTGGTATCTAGACACGTTCAGATTATATTGGTGTGTTCACAAAAGTTGTTTAACTTTAACATGGCTACAATTTTTCCAAATATAGTGTAGGAAAAATCAGGATTTCCAAAAAGTTATGATTAAAAAATTAAAAACAAAAAAATTTTTCATTAGCTTTTCTAAAAAAGGTCTAAGATAAAATACATTTTTATATTAAAATTTTAGCAAAAAATATTTGCCATACTCTTCGCTACAATTTTGACGAACAAAGCTTAGCGATATTTTTAAGTGTTGATTAGCTATTTGGTAAAAACTAATGACACCTTTTTTTGGCATCATCATAATTTTGGGAAACTTTGGAGGCCCATAAAAATAAAACGGTCACTAACTTGGCCAAACTGAATATAGGGTTTTATTACATTTTGATAGTAGAATAGAACCTATATAGTCATGGCCTTGCACTTTTTCACTGTTGTGCAGTGTTATGAACATTTTTCAAGATGTTACAAATTTCACAAAAATTTCTTTCACAAATAAATTTTTAAATATTTATGAAATTGTGCTTTATATTACTCCCATTATGCTTTAAACAACTCCCATTTAAACTCTACCATAATTTGTCTTCCTAACTCTATTTGCATTTTATCCCAACAAAACTCCTTTAGCAAGTTTGAAATATCATTTTTAATAAAATACTAAACATTTTACATGTCTAAATGTCAAGAACATATCCTGGTGGCAAAAATATAAAATATTAAAAAGGTTTTTTATTTATAATTCATGAATTCTAAGGATCTTTTTGCAGTCATAAATGTTTTTGTTTAAAATTTTTTTTTATATTCATATCTTGTTTATAAAGAGGTTAACTCTATGTACAAATAAGAAAAGTCATTTGCTTATGAATAAAATTTTATAGGGAAAAAAATATATCAATATTTATATGTGAAATAATAAATATTTAAAAAAATAGATAACTATAAAGTGCACAAAGTCATGAATTTTTAAATGGCTTAATTTGCATTATATGTCACAAGTAATTTATTTAAATATTGAATTTTTTA
>OW121741.1:125206231-125241231 GCA_933228675.1 Stomorhina lunata | reverse complement strand
TGTTTAAAAAATTTTTATGGAAAATTGTTAAAAAACTTTTATAGAAAATTTTTTGGAAAACAAAATTTTTAAGGAAAATTTTTCGGTAAAAAAAATTTTAAAGAAATTTTTTATATAAAAATTTTTATAGAAATTTTTCGTTTAAAAATTTTTTAACCTTAATTTTAAAAAAGTTTTTGGGTAAAAAAAGTTTTTGGGTAAAAAAATTATTAGAGAAACTTTTTCGGTTAACTTTTGTGTTAAAAAATTTTTATCGAAATTTTTTAGTAAAAATTTTCAAATAAATTTTGCGGTTAAAATATTTTTTTATTGAAAAATTTTTTAGTTATTAACTTTTATATATATATTTTTTTTTCGGTTAAAAACTTTTATCAAAATTTTTCGGTTAAAAATTTTTGTAGAAATTTTTTTGTTTAAAAATTTTTTTTGTAGAATTTTTTTCGGTTAAAAAATTTTTTAAAAAGGTTTATCAAAATTTGGGACATCAAACATTTAATTAAAAAGTTTTACTGTAGTGTATTGCACTAAGAATCCCAATTTATTACAATTATTTATTATTGTAATAAATAGTTTTTTGATAAAACCAAAAAATGTTGGTGGGGAAACCTTTCCTCGACGCGTTTCGATGGTTGGTTAGACCATCTCATCAGGAGGATTATCCCTAATTCTAAACAGAGCGAAAACCTCACATTATGTATAATTTGAGGACTGAATAAATACGAATTATTATTATTGTGTCCAACAAATATTTTTTATCGAAATTTTTCAGTTTAAAATTTTGAAAGAAAATTTTTGGCAAAAAAAATTGTATAGACAATTTTTGAGTTAGAAAATTTGTATAGATAACATTTCAGTATAAAAATTTTTCATCTAAAAAAATTATTATAAAAATTGTTCGGTCAAAAAGTTTTTATAGAAGTTTTTCGTTTAAAAAATGTCCAGAAATTTTTCGGTTAAAAAATTTCTATAAAAATTTGTCAGTTAAAAAATTTTTAAAGAAAATTTTTCGTTTAAACATTTTTTATAGAATTTTTTTGGTTAGAAAATAGTTATAGATATTTTTTATTTAAAAAGTTTTTTGATTAAACAATTTTTATAGAAAAATTTTTGGGTAACAATTAAAAAATTTTTATAGAAATTTTTTGCTTAGATAGTTTTTATAGAAAATTTTTCGGTTTAAAAATTTTTATAGAAAATTTTTTATTATTTGGGAATAAATTATTCGAACTTTAGAATTAATTGAAAAAAAAAAATATCTTTCGGTTAAAAAATGTTCATAGAAATTCTCTTATAAAACATTTTTATAAAATTTTTTCGACAATAAATTTTTATAAAAATTTTGTTTCACTTTTAATAGAAACATTTTTTTTAATTTTTTTAAGAATTTTTCTTTAAAAAACTTTATAGCAAATCTTTGGGTTAAAAAACATTTATAGAAAGTCTTTAGCTTAAAAAATTTTTCTAGAAAATTTTTCGGTTAAACAATTGTTAAGAAAATTTTTCGGTTAAAAATTTTTTTTAGAACATTTTTCGATTTCAAAATTTTTATAGAAAATTTTTCGGTTAAAAAATTGTTATATGCATTTTTTCGGATAAAAGATTTTTATAGGCAATTTTTCGATTAAGACATTTTTGTGAACATTTTTCGGTTAAAGAATTGTTATAGAAAATTTGTTAAAAATATAGTTTATCATTTTTAATCAAAATTTTACGGTTTACAATTTTCTATAGAAATTTTTCGGTGAAATATTATTCGCTCAAAAAAACAATTTTATAGAAATTTTTGCGACAAAAAATATTTTTATAGAAATTATCCGATAAAACATTTTTATAGGAATTTTTCCGACAAAAAATTTGAATAGAAAATTTTGAGACAAAACTATTTTTTTCGGTTGAACAATTTTAAAAGATTTTTTCAGTTTAAAAATTAGTATAGAAAATTTTTATAGAAAAGTTTTCGGTTAAAGAATTTTTATAGAAAATTTTTCGGTTAAAAAATTTTTCATGTAAAAAATCTTTATTGGAAATTTTTCGGGTAAAAAATTTTTATAGAAAATTTTTCGGTTACAAAATTTTTATAGAGATTCTATAAAACATTTTTTTTAGAAATTTTTCCGACAAAAAAATCGAATAGCAAATTTTTTATAAAAATTTTGTTTCACTTTAAAAGTGTTAACAGAAATATGAATTTTTTTAATTTTTAAAGAATTTTTCTTAAAAAATATTTGGGCTAAAAAATTTTTGTAGAAAATCTTTCGTTTAAAAATTTTTGTAGAAAATTTTTCAGTAAAAATTTTTTTTTAGAAAATGTCGATTTTTATATAAAAATTTCTTGGTGAAAAATTTATATATAATTTTTTTGAGATTTTATATAGAAACTTATGATTTTTTTTTACCAAAGTATTTCTGAAAAAATTTTTGAATCAAAAATTTCTGAAAAAATTTTTGAATCAAAAATTTCTATAAAAATTTTTAATCGAAAAATTTCTAAAAAATTTTTGAATCAAAAATTTCTATAAAAATTTTTAATCGAAAAATTTCTTTAAAAATTTTTAGACCAAAATATTTCTACAAAAATTTTCTAACTTAAAACATTCTATCAAAATTTTTAAACCGAAAAGTTTCTATCAAAATTTTTTAATACAAAAATTTCTATGAAAATTTTTCAATATTTTTATAAAAATTTTAAAACCGAAAAAATTCTATAAACATTTTTTAACCTAAAAACTTCTATAAAAAATTTTTAACACAAAAATTTCAATAAAAATTTTTTAACTGAAAAATTTTTATAAACGTTTTTAAACCAAACAATTTCTGTCAAAATTTTTTAAACGAAAAATTTCTTCAAAAAGAAGAGTATTCGCATTTGATCCCAAATCTGTTACATTTATTTTATTGTCTAAATTGGGGATAATCCTCCTGAAGAGATGGCTTAACCAACCATCGAAACGCGTTGAGGACTTTGGTTTCTCCGCAAACATTTTTTGGCTTTTTATCAACAAATTGGTCTGTTACATTAATAAATAAATGTAACAGATTTGGGATCAAATGCGAATACTCTTCTTTTTGAATAATATTTACATCCCGAATATTTTGTTATTTTTTGATGAAAAATTTCTATCAAAATTTTTTAAACGAAAAATTCCTATCAAAATTTTTTAAACGAAAATTTTCTATCAAAATTTTTTAGCAGCAAAATATCTATAAAAATTTTTTAATCGAAAAATTTCTAAAAAATTTTTTTAACTCAAAAATTTCTATAGAAATTTTTAAACCCAAAGACTTTTTATTAAAATTTTTTATCCGAAAAATTGTTTAACCGAAAAATTTTGTATAACAATTTTTTAACGGAAAAATTTTTTAACCAAAAAATTTTCTATAAAAATTTTTTAAATGACAAAGTTTTTATAAACAATTTTTGAACCGAAAAAAAATTCTATAAAAATCTTCTTTCAGAAAAGTTTCTATAAAAATTTTTTATCAGAAAAATTTCTATAAAAATTTTTAAAACAAAAATTTTCTATAAGATTTTTTTAACCGAAAAATGTTCTATTGTTGAACAAAAAATTTTTTATAAAATTTTTCAACCAAAAAATCTTCTAAAAAAAGTTTTTTACCCAAAAATTTTCTATAGACGTTTTTTAACCTAAAAATTTCAATAGAAATTTTTAACCGAAAAATTTTCTAAAAAAATGTTGAACCCAAAAATTTTTTAACCTAAAAATTTCTATAGAAATTTTTTAAACAAAAAATTTGGTTTTAGAAATTTTTCAGTTAAAACTTGTTTTTATAGAAATAGTCTGTAAAAAAGTTTTTATAGAAATATTTCGCTTAAAACATTTCGTCTTTTTACCGATTTTTTTTATCTGAGGACAAAACCGGTCTTCTGTACACCAATTCATTAAATTTATATAACATATAAATACTACTACAATCTCGGTAATAAAATACAATTTTATTTTTAATTTCATTAACTTATCGCACATACACCTACAGATAACTCGTATATTTAGGGGGGTTCCTCTTTGAGTTTAAGAATTTCATTATATAAATTTTAAACTATTCATTAAATATATATTTAATAAGTTAGTATATGAGTTACTACAATTTCATATTTGTTTAGAAATATTTGTTTAAACAAGGTAAAATTTAGCTTTCAATGTAAAATAGCGCCCTAATGTGAACTCTTTGGCTACTTACTTATGTATACGCTGCACATTTGCTTAAAACCAAACACACAAATGGGTAATACAGACAAGCATTTAAACAAAAAACTTACAGAATCAATAAACCATGAATTAAACAAAACGAACCAACATTCAATTGGCTTGAAAAGTGATAATTGGTTTAATTGTGTGCTCTTGTTAAAAAAAAACAAACAGAGCAAAGGATTTTATAAATCCTGACAAAAATATACAAATTTATTTAAAGCAGAAAAATGCTGAAAACTTGATTTTAAATATTTTTATTTATTTAAGTCTTATGAATCGTTTAAATAACCCTGTAAATTAATTCTGCAAGTACTTTAAAAGTATTAGAATATACTTGCTTTAATTTTTGTAAATACCTTTAGATATTACATACTTATCTTTTCTAAGTTCTCATTTTAATTTCGTCTTATCTATTTATATTCAGTGTAAACTTTTTCCTGTTTAAGAAAGTTTTTCCAAGAATTTGTAATAATATTGAAACTTTTATTATAGAGGTATGTATGTGTGTGTGAAAATTTGCATGTGTTATTGTTTGTTTGTATAGGAAGTGGAAGTTTTCGGGTGTGTTCATGTTAAGATATATTTATGTGTCTTTCATTTGTATGAATAGTGGAATAAATCAATATTTTAACATTTTTAAACTGGTTCTTAAAACATATTATTCTTAAGGTACGGTCAGACTCATTAAACATTTAAATCAAATATTTTGAGTAAAATATTGTCAAAACAATTTAATAAAAAATTTGTGGTCACACTTGCACATTTATTTGACGATTTTTATTTGATAAAATACAGAAAAAAAATGTTCAAAGTATAAACAAATAAACAAGTTTTAGTTATGATCACACTGAAGAATAAATATTTTCCCAAAAAATATTTGATCAAATTTTTTCAAAACAAAATTGTGTATCTAGCAATTTGTTTCTCATATTTGAGTTGTTGTTTCTCAAATTTGATGTTGTTGTTTCTCAAATTTGATGTTGTTGTTTCTGTTTGAATAGTAAACAATACAAATGCTCAGCTGTTATTTGCCCCTGTTTGATGTTACAAAAATTTTGTAAGATTAAATAATCATTTGATCAAAATTTAATAAAATATTTGCTCTTGCGTGGTCACATTAGGAAATTTTTTATTTGCTGGCAAATGATTTTGTTTTGTTCGAATCAACATGTTTCTTGTTTAAACCTCAAAAATATTTTGTGGTCAGACTACGAGGATCAAATATTTGATAATTTTGATTAAATGTTTAATCAATGTGACCGTAGCTTTAGTGTTAGGAAAGTATTTATACCCTTCACCACCATAGGTGGAAAGGGTATATTGGGCTTGTGCTGATATTTGTAACGCATAGAAATATTGGTCTGAGACCTACCTCTTAGTATACCAATCGACTTAGAATCACTCCCTGAATTGTTTTAACGATGTCCGTCCGTCTGGCTGGCCGGTTATCCATGTAAGCTTGTTATCACTCTACAGGTCGTAACTTTATAGATTTGATTTGATGAAATTTGGAACAAGTTCATATTTTGGTCCAAGGACGATCCCTATACTTTTTGGGCGAAATCGGATTACTATTTTGGGTACCTCCCATAGGGATGTCTTCCCGGAATACAGTTTTTGGTCCTTTACAGCCACAAATTTAGTTGTATTTTAATAATATTCAGCACAAATATTGCTTATCATAACTTTAGTCAGTATTTTTAATTTTGTAGAAATCGGCCCATATTTGACCACACCTCCCATACAAGATACGTTCTCAAAAGACGTTTATATACACATTAAAACACAAAAACGTTAATAACTCTAAAGATAAATGCATTTGATGACTTAAACTTTGCACAGATAAATACTTTATAAATATAAATCAATAAACAAAATTTGGTAACAATCGGTCCACAATTGACCCTAGCTCCCATATTAGGCCCTTAGCCGGAAATGATATAAGTCTCGAAATTTTGAAAAAATTACACATAGTATATGTATGTATGTCTCTAAGACTTAAGGAAAACTTGTTTAATTGTTGGTCCATATTTGACCTTAGTAGTGAAGGATATTATATAGTCGGGCTTGACCGACTATAGCTTTTCTTACTTGATTTGTATGTTATTTTGAAGCTGATATTTTAAATTTCATAATTTGATACTTTATTCCGAGAATACATTTTTTTTTTGAAAAATATAGAAATGGGCTTTTCTAGAAAAAGTATATGAAATTCGAAATGCATGTAATGTATGCCATATGGCCCCGTTTTATGGCAACAACATATCCGGTCTTCCTAAATAGAAACTTTGTTTCTTCAATTATATGTATAATTAGCCAGAGAAGAACTTCCTAGTGGAAAACAATTTTCCGATTAAAAACAAGTAAGAAAAGCTATAGTCGGTCAAGCCCGACAATAAAATACCCTTCACTACTAAGGTCAAATATGGACCAAAAATTAAACAAGTTTTCCTTAATTCTTAGAGACATACATACATACATATACTATATGCTATTTTTTCAAAATTTCGAGACTTATATCATTTCCGGCTAAGGGCCTGATATGGGAGCCAGGGTCAATTGTGGACCGATTGTTACCAAATTTGGATTATTGGTTTATATTTACAAAATATTTTTCTGTGCAAAGTTTAAGTAATCAAATGCATTTATCTTTAGAGTTATAACGTTTTTGTGCTTTTATGTGTATGTAAACGTCTTTTGAGAATGTGTCTTGTATGTGAGGTATAGTCAAATATGGGCCAATTTCTACAAAATTAGGAACACTGATTAAGGTTATGATAAGCAATATTTGTGCTGAATATTATTAAAATAGAACTAAATTTGTGGCTGTAAGAGACCAAAAACTCTATTCCAGGAAGGCATCCCTATGGGAGGTACCCGAAATAGTAATACGATTTCGCCCAAAAAGTACTGGGATCGTCCTGGGACCAAAATATGAATCTGTGCCAAATTTCATTAAAATATCTTTAAAGTTACGACCTGTAGAGTGATAACAAGCCGGCCAGCCAGCCAGCGGGACGAACACCGTTAAAACAACTCAGGGAGTGATTCTAAGTCGATTGGTATACTAAAAGGTAGGCCTCAGGCCAATATTTCTATGCATTAAAAACATCAGCACAAACCTAATATACCCTTTCCACCTATGGTGGTGAAGGGTATAAAAAGTTTTTTTGGGCACTCTTCAATCTTGAACTGCAGGGAATTGAAGTTTTCTAAAATATTTATTTATATGTATATGTATATGTGTGTGTTTGTGTTTCTTAAGCATTTAAGCCATAACATTAATATTTTACTTAAGTAGAATATTTAGAACATATTCTAGATAAACTTTTGAATTTTCGTCTCAAATTGACATTAAAGTACATAAAACTATTTTTTCTAAAATAGATAAGGCAAACGATATGTAAAGCGGAGACATGATAATCGCCTAAATATATGGCAAAACTTAGTTTAAGGAATTATTTATGTTATAAATAGAGATAAAGATATAAACAAAATGTAAAAATTATACACACAAAATAGAAAGATACTCCTAAGATAATATGAAAATTGTGAAATAATATTTACATATGAAAAAGTTATGAATAAAGATTTTATAAAGTCAAATATATAAAAAAATTGTTTGTTGCGATTTTTGTCATAAGCTTATGATGATGTACAAAAAAAAAAATTTGCTGGCTGATGAAACTGAAGATATACGTATCTATAGGCATTAATTCTACTGTAAAATTTGTAAACAATTGATCCACATTTGACCTTAGTTTTGTAAGTATCATATGGTCGTTTTTGATTGACTATAAAACTTTCTTTCTTATTTTCTTACACAAATTTTGGGTATATTTTATAAAAGACTATTAGTAAGAAATTGTTACAAAAAATTGCTTTCAATTCTTTTTTGAAGTATTTAAGATATATTTCCCCAAAATAAGCTATTTTAGTATTTAATATTAAAATCTATCTGAACCTAACTTGTCAATCCTTTTAATGTTTTTTATATTTTTTTTCATTTGAATGTTTCATTTAATTTCAAATCTTTTCAGGCATCATTAACAAGCCTACAGCACGTTTTTCGCCCATAATTAGCACAAAACTTTTTCGGGTTAAATGAAAGTTTAAGGTTTTTGTGTCTAAGTATTATTCAGACAATTAATCCACATACAGATGTACATATCGTCACATAAAGTGAAAATGGTTGTAAAAACAGGTTAAAATTTGTATTCATCTTTGTCGAATCTCATATACCCACTATCAAATTATATCAAATTTATAAATATTCGTAAAATAACAACATTGTTTCCTACATATTTCTTATGTAAAACGATTTCACCTAACAGCTAAATTTTTCCAAGAAATAGGGACAGCTTTTTTCGTTTAGACGCTAAATAGCTGATAAACAGATGGAAACCCCCTATTTTTGCAAGAAGTATATACAAGCTATAGCCAAAAGTGAACAGATTTCATCCGATTTCACTACCAAACTTTTCCAAGAAATGAGAAGTGTTCTTGCGAAATTTTGAACAGGCGAATAGATAGGCAACAGACTGACGGTTATCACTAAATTGTCTTAGAATTTTATAGGTTATCATTATATATGTACATTAGGGTGACAATTTTTTGTGTAAAGGAAAATGATTTTTCGAATTTTATAACTTTTTCTACGGAATATTGTGACACTATGTCTAAAAGTTTAGATTTGAAAATTTGAGCCAAATCGGACAACGTTCTATGGGCGCGCATTGAGTCCAAAGTTTAAGAGCCCATTTGTATGATGAAAAATGGGTTATTTTTTAGACCAAATTTAGACCAAAAATTAATAATTTTTACTAGAAAAAATAATAGAATATTAAAGAGAACTAGTGCAGCTTTATTTCAAATCGTGAAAGACGAAAATCCATCAGGTAGTTTAAGAGTTATTGCAGTTTTCCCCCGAAAATTCATGTCCTTGAAAACGTGCCTAATGATATGCACCAAAAATTGTATGTTGTAAATAAAGAAATTCCAAAGTTAGACATGATTTATCATTAAATGGCTTGTTACTAGTAAATAGTTCAGTTTGGTTTAAATATAATCTAATTTACTTAGTTTATTTCATGTTGGAAAAAGGTACATTTTTCTCGGTCGGTTTCAAAAATCATTTTTTAATTTTTTGAAAATTTTGCTCAACAAATATTACAAATTTCGTATTTGCTCTCCAGTGTGTTAAAACAGACAAATGGAAGAATAAAACCCCCCGGAAAATTGGGTCGATACCTTGAACCGTTTCGCCGTACCTGCGATTTCACATTGAAGAATTTCGCGAAAATGTAAATTTTTGGGCCAAATTCGAGTAAATGTTCGGTAAATTTTACTTGTATTCAATTTTAACAAAAAAGATAATTAATATTATTGCTTCGTTTATGGAAAACCTATGCTAAAGGGTTTTTTAATATTAGACGAGATTAACCCTTTCTTCACCGCGGTCAAATGTCAAAATTTGAATTTTCTGAAAATTTTCATAGCGACATCACGGAATATTAAGTAATAATTAGCGAATTTTAATAAAGAAGCGTGAAAATAATTGTTTTTGTGTTTTTTTATTAAAAACAAAAGTAAATACGAACACGAATATTCCATAGAAAAACATTTGAAATCAAAGATAAAATATTTTCCTGTCACCCTAATGTACATATATCTTTTTGTTTTTAACAAATATTATGAAAATTGATCTGGAGACAACCACGTCGCTTTGTGGATTTGAAGGTATCAATTTCTGGTACTGTTCACTATCATATTGTAAAAAGCCACAAATGAGATCAACCTTAAACCATTATCGTGGATATGTTGTGGAGACTGTATATACCAACAATGAGCTCAAAGCTATTTCCCCGCCTTTGATGGAGGTTCTTTGCTTTGACTCGTATTGTCGCTATTGTTTCGTAAACTGGGGTAAGCCTGGAGGTTAGATTTCTCATTCTTTTGCTGATCATGAATACATAACCAAAATCATGCCTACTCTTATGGCAGCTGTAATACAGGTCACATTTTGGTGTCTTGGCGACGATGTGACCATTCCATCTTAACTCCTGGGCAGCAGTCACATCACACATATATGGATTAAGAACATCCAACAACTGGATCAAAGCACCTCCTTTATAAAGGGTGTGTATATTTCATTCAGGTGCTGATCATTAAATCATGATTCTTTTTTTGTGTTCCATAGTCATTAACATTAGGAGGGCTGTTTTAATTCCTACTTTTTGCTTTTGTATAGTAGATTATTTTTTAGGAGGGGCTTGCTAACCTGACGTCCCAACCCATATTTTTATCTTTCTTATGGGGGTAACACATAACACATATGTATATTAGCTCGCTACTTTAGCGGATGTTAACGTAGTTACCTAAGTGATACCTCGAGGTGTTGAGTGTCCACAGTTAGGATGACGGATGAACCAAGATATGTCTGAGCTTACCAAGTTAAGACCAATCAGAACCGTTGCTTGATACCCAACATTTCCTACATCTCCCGAATTTAGGTTTATGCGGTACTTTGGAAATTTTCATAAATATTTAGCTAGTCTGCTAAACATTAAATGGTGTTTTGAAAAATTAACATTCAAATTTTTGTCATTTACACCTGTTATATGTTATACTTTTATATGGAGCACATAAATGGGATATAAAGCAAACGATGCGAAACTGAAAAATGTTAAAAGTGACAGAAACGGACATCAAATTCTGTCAGCCATTAAGTAGTATTTAGGTGGCAAAATTAAAATTAGATCATCCCCCAAGCATGGGCTCTATTTCGCAGAACAACGACATGGGTCTAAATGTTAAAACGAATAAAGAAGAAGACAAATCTGTAGCTTGGTGCTAAATGGGCCAATGTCAAAAAAAGTATTTTTGAGAAAATTTTATTTAGTTTTTATTTTGAGTTTATACATAGTAACTTTGCCCAGAAAACCGCTTGTGAATCTGTTTTGAGTTAACTTAGAGATTAGCTATTGAGGCCAAATGAAAGAGGGTAAGGAAGAGAATCTAACGCAATGATTAGCACAAAACAGCAAAAAATTGACATTGGCCCTTTTAGCACTAAGTACAGAAATATGAATGCTTCACTTTTTTTTTTATATTGCATGACAATTATGCTATGAAGTGCAAACATGCGCTATTAAAATTTTGTGTTCAATATAAGTAAAGTCTTGGGAGCTTAAATCTGTAATTAGAATTTTCGAACTCCTAAGAATAAAAAAATTATTCGAATTGAAATTCGGTTTCAAAGGTATCAAAACTGTTTGATTTTTGCCCATATAATAATTTTTGTATAAAAATTTTGGTTCTTTCCTATAAATCTTTTTTATTTCATATTTTTTTCATACACAAATTTGTTTTTGAAAAAAAAAACAAATTGAAAGTCAAATTTTTTTTGAGAAGGTATTCGTATTTGAGTGTAAATTTCAAGCTTTTCTTACACCCTGTATTCATATCCACATTTTATTAAATTTTTCAATCGAATAATTTTATTTGGAAAGTATAAAATAATATAGAGACACAATATCGAGATCAAAAACCAAAAGCGATATATATTCTAAATTCTTATAAATATCTTTTTGTCTGTCTGTTTGCCTGTCTGTCAGTCTGTCTGTCAGTTTGTCAGTCTGTCAGTCTGTCAGTCTGTCAGTCAGTCTGTCAGTCTGTCTGTCTGTCTGTCTGTCTGCCTGTCTGTCTGTATGTCTGTATGCCTGTCTGTCTGTCTGTCTGTCTGTCTGTCTGTCTGTCTGTCTGTCTGTCTGTCTGTCTGTCTGTCTGTCTGTCTGTCAGTCTGTCAGTCTGTCAGTCTGTCAACCTGTCAGTCTGTCAGTCTGTCAGTCTGTCAGTCTGTCAGTCTGTCAGTCTGTCAGTTTGTCAGTTTGTCAGTTTGTCAGTTTGTCAGTTTGTCAGTCTGTCAGTCTGTCAGTCTGTCAGTCTATCTGTCAGTTTGTCAGTCTGTCTGTCTGTCTGTCTGTCTGTCTGTCTGTCTGTCTGTCTGTCTGTCTGTCTGTCTGTCTGTCTGTCTGTCTGTCTGTCTGTCTGTCTGTCTGTCTATCTGTCTGTCTGTCTGTCTGTCTGTCTGTCTGTCTGTCTGTCTGTCTGTCTGTCTGTCTGTCTGTCTGTCTGTCTGTCTATCTGTCTGTCTGTCTGTCTGTCTGTCTGTCTGTCTGTCTGTCTGTCTGTCTGTCTGTCTGTCTGTCTGTCTGTCTGTCTGTCTGTCTGGCTGTGTGTCTGTCTGTCAGTCTGTCAGTCTGTCAGTCTGTCGGTCGGTCGGTCGGTCGGTCGGTTTTTCTGATTGTCTGTCTGTGTGTCTATCTGTCTGTCGGTCTGTCTGTCCTACCTCAACCAGGCTAATTGCTTATTTTCTAATAAATGATAAACTGTAATAGTTACGATGACAAAATGTAGTATAGAGAAGTCTTGCATAGGCACTGGACAGCATATAAGATTTCATCGAAATCGAGTCACATTTAACCATAGCTCTCCTACAAAACACTTCGAAACAGCCAAAATTCCACATTATATATTTAAATGCCAATAAATGATAAATAGCTATAGCCACTACATTTAGCGCAAAGAAGTTTTATGTCGATGCCATTCTGTGTATAAAATTTTGTCACAATCGGTCACCATTTGACCATAGCTACATAACATGACTGTACCAAAAGGTTTTGTCCTTCAAATAAAAGCGCGATAGCGCCTTAATTAAAAGAGCTAAAGGGATTTTACCATGTGTTAAAAAAGTTGTGTATTGAAAATTGACGGAAGCGGTTTACATTTAGTAAAAGCTCCCATAAAACCATGCTCCATGAATTACGTTAGTGCTTATAAATTAATTCCAATTGTAATAGATATGGCAACTTAGAACAGAGAAGTTTTATGTGACTACATCTTTGTCAATATATCAAATTTTATAGGAATCGGTCCATATTTGACTATAGCTTTCATATAAAAACCACTCCAGTAAGGCACTAAGATGCTTCAAACGCCAGTTTAATTAACAGTTTATTAGTGTTAAACTATTCCCAGTTATGGGACCAAATTTTGTGCAAAGTAAAGACTAAGGAAACCACTTACGTACATTTAAATTTTGAACTATAAACCTACAGCAACCGAGTTAAGTCCAAAAATTTTACCAACAATACCAACTACCGTAACAATTTTTTTTTAATTTGTTCCACATTTTGAATTAGCTGCACCCTCTTAGATATATGAGATATGTTTCTCAATTCAACAGAACTTGATTCTGGGTATCCCTATCATTTATTTGCATACTTCTAGGAGCTAACATTAAGTTAAAAAGTAAAAATGTATGCATCCATTACTTTAGTCTAAATAGCTAAATAACATACAACTTTACAAGTGTCTAATTTGCCATTTAGCCTACGATATGTATGTAAAGTAAATGTATACATGTATTTCTACATTTTTGGATTTCCTCAAAATTCGTTTTCGTATGCTTTTGTCTTTTTTTAAAGGCGTTACTAATTCGCTCGTTAGTCAGACAATTAATTTTAATTATAAACATTATACATTTTTGTTCTTTCTATGATAGTTAACTACAGAAAATCATGAAAGTTTCATGATGAAACATAAAAGAAACAGGAAGCAAAGAAACAAAGCCCAATATTTATGAGTAACAATTAAGTTTTTAAATTAAAAATATTATATAGAGTCCCATTATTAAAAGTAATTAAAAAAGTTTACCGGTAGATAATAAGAAGAATTAATGAAAAACTTACGATTATAATAGGTAACAATACAAAAGAAGTATAATGAAAATAAAGAATATTTTATAAAAAAATATAATTTAAAATTAACAATTAAATAGAGAGCTATTTTTATTTGGAATTTAGTTTTGGTCGAAAAATTTTATATTTTTATATCAATCGTATAGAAGATACAATTTTTTAATAATTTTTATCGAAATGTTATTTCTTGATTTGATCTTAAAGTTAAAGTTGGTTCTTAAAGGTTCCCCATTAGTTGATATAACTATTCATTTAGCAAACAAAAGTATTACGTGTCCCCATGACATCAGCATCAAATCCGCTTATGACACAACAAAAAAATAGCTCTTGTTCCTACCATATAAATCTTTGCAATTTATTGTGATTTTATTTTTCTCCTATTCCTTAAGTCCAACAAATCTAAAATCCCTTAAGGTTTTTTAGGTCAACATTAGCAGTACAATCAAGAGTTGGAACTAAAAAAAAGAGAAATACTATTAAAGTACATAAAATCCTGAACAAGGACTATTTTAAGATTAACTAGAAGTAAACACAAAAAATAGAGAAAAATAGCAAAAACATAAAAAAAAGATTAAATGTCATAAAAGCATTCTCAATTGTCGAAAGATTTTGAAAGAAAAAAATCTACTTAAAATGTTTGGTTAAAAGGTCATCATCATCAATAAGAGAGGAGTGAAAAAATCTTGAGGGAAAAACTATAAAATTGAACGTTAAAGCAAGGAATTGATACAACATTTATGGGATTTAATTTCCTGTTTCATGTGTTTTTCCACATACATTTTTTCAGGGATTTTTGGGAATGTCACCTGAAGATTTATATATGAAGTAGGTACTTCTTTCTGGCTCCTATAGATTGTTTTTGTAGTAAATAACGAATTTAAATTTCAGACAAAAAAATGGAAACTTGAAGAAAAAAGAATCAGTTTCCCGTATTCAAGGCTCTGATTTTTCTAATACGAATTGATTTAGTGGGTGTATGGTGTGGACGTTGTTGGGCAATAAATAGTTGGACAAAAAAGTAGCCCATAAATGAAACCCAACTGTCTGTTTTTTGCAAATAAAATTGTATTAATTTGCCATTTTTATAAAATCCTATTTTCTTGATTTGTTTATGAATTAGTGCTATTTTTATTTTTGAAATCTAAATATATCTATAAGGCTATATAAAAGCATTTCAGTAATAAAATAAACTTTAATTATTTGTAATATGAACGAAAACTTAAAAATTCTCATAAAAATAGATCAATTTCGGTCAATGCTGTAAGTAGGGTGAATGTTGTATTGATTTAAAACCTAATCACTACAAAATACTCCTAGAGTCCCATTCCACACGAATATAAAATATTAACTTTTAATAACAATTCTCTAAAAATCTTTATAGTAAAAAGTGACAAATTTATAGCATATTTTTAGGAGAAAATTTTTATTTTTTCGATTAGCGAAAAATATTTAATTTTTAAAATTTCACAACACAAAACACTTGCAGATATAATACAACGATTTTCATAATTTTATTTCACAAAATGTTGGCTATATATCAATATTTATTAAAAAATTATTAGTTTTATATCAAATGCACAGTCGGGCAAAAACTAAAAAGGCCTAAGAGAAAGATGAGTTTTTTTTATTTTTGAAATGAAATAACCTATAAATTATAACAGTCATTTAAGTGAGGTAGTCCGGTTTTTTTCACATTTAACCAAGTTCAATTCATAATGTTAAATAAACCATATTATTATTTTTTAAGCTTGGATCCTCCCTAATAATTCTATCGTACATACTGATATAATCAGATCCTTATGAAATTCTAATGATTGAGCGATGTCTTATCTTTGAAGACAATTTTTTAAAAACTTATTATCTTTATAGGAAATTTTTAAAAAATTTCTTATTTTTAAAGGAAATTTTTAAAAAATTTCTAATTTTTATAGAAATTTGTCAAAAATTTTTCAGTTTTTAAGGAGATTTTTCAAAAATTTCTTATTTTTATAAAAACATTTAAAAAAAAATTTTTATTTTTATGGGAAATTTTTCAAAAATTTCTTGTTTTTATAGGAATTTTTAAAAAATTTCTAATTTTTATGGGAAATTTTTCAAAAATTTCTTGTTTCTATAGGAATTTTTAAAAAATATCTTGTTCTTAAATCTATTTTTAAATTTCTTATTTTTATAGAAAATTTTTCAAAATATTCAAATTATTTTAAGATTTTTTTTTTTTCAATTTATTTTTTTTTGTAGGAAGTTTTCTAAAATTTCTTGTTTTTAGGATTTTTTTTTCAAAAATTATTATTTTTATGGAAATTTTTTTTTTAATTTCTTGTTTTTATAGGAATTTTTTAAAACGATTCTTATTTTTATAGGAAATTTTTCAAAAATTTCTTATCTTTATATCAAATTTTTCAAAAAATTCTTATTTTTATAGAAAATTTTTCAATTTCTATTTATATTTATAGGAAATTTTTCAAAAATTTATATTTTTTATAGAAATCTTTTCAAAAATTTCTTATTTTTATAAAATTTTTTTCAAAAATTTCTTATTTTTTATAGCAAATTTTTCAAAAATTTTTTATTTTTATTGGAAATTTTTCAAAAATTTCTTATTTTTATAAAAAATTTTTCAAAAATTTATTATTTTTATTGGAAATTTTACAAAAATTTCTTATATTTATAGGAAATTTTTCAAAAATTTCATATTTTTATTGGAAATTTTTCAAAAATTCTTATTTTTATAGGAAATTTTTCAAAAATTTCATATTTTTATAGAAAGTTTTTCAAAAAATTCTTTTTTATTTGAGAAATTTTTAAAAAATTTTTATTTTTAAAGGAAAGTTTTCAAAAATTTTTATTTTTTATAGAAAATTTTTCAAAAAATTCATATTTTTATAGGAAATTTTTCCAATATTTCTTATTTTTACAGGAAATTTTTCCAAACTTTCTTATTTTTATAGGAAATTTTTCAAAAATTTTTTATTTTTATAGAAAATTTTTAAAAAATTTCTTATTTTTAAAGGAAATTTTTCAAAAATTTCTTATTTTTATTGGAAGTTTTTAAAAAATTTCCTATATTTATAACAAATTTTTCAAAAATTTTTTATTTTTATAGAAAATTTTTAAAAAATTTCCTATTTTTATAGGAAATTTTTAAAATTTTTTATTTTTATAGGAAATTTTTTAAAAATTTCTAACTTTTATAGGAAATTTTTCAAAAATGTCTTAAATTTATAGGAAAGTTTACAAATATTCTTATTTTTATAGGATATTTTTCAAAAATTTCTTATTTTTATAATAATTTTTTTTTAATTTCTTATAAAAATAGGAAATTTTTTAAAAATTTTTTATTTTTATAGAAAGTGTTCTAAAAATTTCTTATTTTTATTGGAAATTTTAAAAAAATTTCTAATGTTTATAGGAAATTTTTAAAAAGTTTCTTATTTTTATAGGAAATTTTTCAAAAATTTCTTATTTTCATATAAAATTTTTCAAAAATTTCTTATTTTTATAGGAAAAATTTCATATTTTTATAGGAGATTTTTCAAAGTTTTTTTTATTTATAAGAAGTTTTTGAAAAAGAAATTTTTATAGAAAATTTTCCAAAAATTTTTTGTTTTTATAGGAAAGTTTTTTAAACTATTTTTTATAGGAAATTTTTTTTTAAATTTCTTATTTTTATAGGAAATTTTAAAAAATTTTTCTATTATTATAAGAGATTTTTAAAAAATTTCTTATTTTTATAGGAAATTTTTCAAAAAATTTCTATTTTTATAGGAAATTTTTCAAAAATTTCTTATTTTTATAGGAAATTTTTCAAGCATTTCTTATTTTTATAGGAAATTTTTCAAACATTTCTTATTTTTATAGGAAATTTTTCAAACATTTCTTATTTTTATAGATTTTTTTTGTTTTTATAGATAATTTTTCAAAAATTTTCTATTTTTATAGGAAATTTTTCAAAAATTTGTTATTACTATAGGAAATATTTGAAATGCTTATTTTTTGGAAGTTTTTGAAAAATGTCTATAGATAAATTTCTATAGGAATTTTTTTAATTTTTTGTATAAGAAATTTTTCTGTGTGTCTTTCTGTCTATCTGTTGAAGGCACGATAGGGCCTAACAAAAAAGCTAGGTCATTGAAACTTAGCAAAAATATGCGTCGTTTCTTGAATTTTTGGTATTAATTTGGGTGAAATTGATTTACTTTTGACTATATCTCCCGAAGAACTTCGCATAAGCTTATCGCTTATATGTTAGTATATGACGAACTATAATAGGTTTAAAGTAAGCACTATTCAGAATATACAATTTCATCGAAATCGGTTCACATTTAACCATAGCTCATATACAAAATACTTATGGAAACAGCCTATATAGATCTGCCGTATGATATACCCAATTATGAAATAAAAAAAAAACAGGAAATAATATTTAAAGTAATCAGAGGTCTCTTAAAGAAGAAAATTACAAAACACAGAAGATTTTCTAAAAACATTTTGTTATTTTCATATTTACTATCCCCTGTGCATAATATTCTGCCCTTTTACATTACAAAAAAAAAAAAAAACATTTCACGCAGTTTATTACCCAATTAAGTAATGTTTCATGATAACAAGCTTTCATTTATCCCATTCACTTTTTCTCCCTCTTTATATTTTTTCTTGCTTATCATGCAATTAGCCTGTGTCAAAAAGGGGAATATTCCATGTCCAAGGAAAACTTTCTTTTCAAATTGGCATAAAAAATCAAGTTTTTGTTAATTCTTAAGTAACAACTGCTGTTGTTTTCTAAAAGAACAACCTTCGAAAGACCCCTTAACTGTTGTCATTACAAAAGTGAAATGTATGTAAATAATGGTAAGTTTTATTTTTAACATTTCCCTCCTTTTTTACTTTACACGCTTTTTGTATACAATTTATGTAAATCTGTTTTTAAGATTTACTATACCGACATAATATTTACTTAATAAATATTTAATGTTTACTCGTACTTGCATAATTACACCTGATCACGGAACACGATTTCCATGGTATTGTTTTCAACGCAATTAATAATTTAAAATGTGTTATACACATTTACACATTCGTGTGTAAGTTAACAATTACACCTACAAATAAATTTTAAAAGCGACAACTGGGTAAAAGTGTGTAATTGCTATTAAGTGTCAAAGGTAAATTAGGACACTGGGGACAGAGCGAATGTTTTAAATTGTAGAAAACTATTGAATTTTGTGAGCAAAAAGCAAACAAAAAATAAGAAATTTTTGAGAAAATTCCTATAAAAATAAGAAATTTTTCAAAAATTTCCTATAACAATAAGAAATTTTTTTAAAAATTTCCTAAAAAAACAAGAAAATTTTGAAAAATTTTCTATAAAAATAAGAAATTTTTCAAAAATTTCTTATTTTTATAGGGAACTTTTTAAAAATATCTGAATTTTAAAGGAAAATTTTCCAATATTTTTTATTTTTACAGGAAATTTTTAAAAAATTTCTTATTTTTATAGGAAATTTTTTAAAAATATCTGAATTTTAAAGGAAATTTTTCAAACATTTTTTATTTTTATAGGAAAATTTTCAAAAATGTCTTATTTTTATAGGAAATTTTTAGAAAAATTTATTATTTTTATAGAAAATTTTTCAAAAATTACTTATTTTAATAGGAAGTTTTTCAAAAATTTCTTATTTTTATGGGAAATTTTTCAAAAATTACCTATTTTTATAGAAAATTTTTTTAATTTTATAGGAAAGTTTTTAAATATTTACTATGAAAATAAGAAATTATAAAAATAAGAAACTTTTAAAAAATTTTCTATAAAAATAGAAAATTTTTAAATAAAAATATGAAATTTTTGAAAATTTCCTATTAAAATAAGAAATTTTTGAAAAATTTTCTATAAAAGTAAGAAATTTTTCAAAAACTTTATATAAAAATTAGAAATTTTTGAAAAATTTCCTATAAAAATAAGAAATTTTTTAAAAATTTCCTTTGAAAATAGGAAATTTTTCAAAAATTTCCTATAAAAATGAGAAATTTTTGAAAAATTTCCGGTAAAAATATGAAATTTTGGAAAAATTTTCTATAAAATTAAGAAAATGTTCTATTAAAATAGGTAATTTTTGAAAAATTTCCCATAAAAAAAAGAAATTTTTGAAAAACTTCCTATAAAAATAAGTAATTTTTGAAATATTTCCTATAAAAATAATAAATTTTTTAAAAATTTCCTATAAAAATATTACATTTTTTTAAAAATTTACTATAAAAATAAGAAATTTTTGAAAAAACTCCTATAAAAATTAGAAATTTTTGAAAAATTTTCTATAAAAATAAGAAATTTTTGTAAAATTTCCTATAAAAATAAAAAATGTTTGAAAAATTTCCGTTAAAATTAGATATTTTTAAAAAATTTCCTATAAAAATAAGAAATTTTTTAAAAATTTCCTATAAAAATAAAAAAATGTTTGAAAAATTTCCTTTAAAATTAAGATATTTTAAAAAGTTTCCTATAAAAATAAGAAATTTTTGAAAAATAAGAAATTTTTGAAAAATAAGAAATTTTTGAAAAATAAGAAATTTTTGAAAAATTTCCTATAAAAATAAGAAATTTTTTAAAAATTTCCTATGACAATAAGAAATTTTTTAAAAATTTCCTATAAAAATGAAAAATGTTTGAAAAATTTCCTATAAAAATAAGAAAATTTTGAAAAATTTCCTATAAAAATAAAATATGTTTGAAAAATTTCCTAAAAAAATAAAATATTTTTGAAAATTTTTGAAAAATTTCCAATAATAATAAGAAATTTTTTTAACAATTTTCTGTATAAAAAAATTTTTTTTTGCATATGAAGTTTTTAAAAGTATGAAATTTTTGGAGGAATTTCTTTAAAATAACATTATATATATATAAAAAAATGTAACAATTTCTAATTGTATACATTTTTGTTTGAAAATTGTCCATAATTTGTGTCCCTCATTCCTTAATCAGATAAACTAATATTGTCGTCAAATTTTCACTCATCAGCACAACACCACCATTATCTAGTCATAAAACCCTCATAAACAAATAAAACCTCAAAATTGAAAAGTTTTCACAAAACATCAACTACAATTCTAGATACGAAACAGAAGGACAAATAAACTAAGAAAAACTACAATACATCAACAGTAGAAATGATATCAACTACCACTACTAGAGCAGCTCTCGTTTTTAAAAAAACTGCAAACAATAAAAAGAGAAAAAAAGGAAGAGAAAAAACTAAAACAAACAGTAAAACAAAATGATTGATGGCGTATGAAATTAATCATGAAATGATGCATTGCCGAGATCATTAAATGACAGCAAAATATCTAGGGCAAATAGACACATGCACATATACTTATGGAATGTCAGCAGTTTTGAGTTAAAGTACCTACTGCAAAAAAAGGAAATGTTGTAAAAATGAACTATTCTTTGATATATTTTTAAAGAAAATAGTATGTAGTAGTAGTTTTGTTAGCAATTCTGTTAATTTTGAAAATGGCCCTTTAGTTTGGTACTTCTGCATTTTTTTTCACAAACGTATACAAGGAGACTTTCTTATGACATATATTTATACATTTGTTTTATGGAGTGAAAAGTTGCAGTCTGGAAAACAGCAGAAATAAATTGGTTAAAAAGTGGAAATCGAGTAGAAATTTTCAGGAATTAAATTAACAAATTTGTTGCTATTTTCTATTAATTTTTTACTTTTCCAACATCTGGGTTCTCACAATACTATAGCGCGTTTTTATACCCTTCACCACCATAGGTCGAAAGGGTATAATAAGTTTGATGTATGTAACGCAGAGAAATATTTGCCTTAGACCCACCTTTTAGTATACCAATAGGCTTAGAATTACTTTCTGAGTTAATTTAGCTCTGTCAGTCCGTCCGACTGTCTGGACGGCTCGCTGGCTGGACCCCCATGTTGTCAAAGTACAGGTCGCAATTCTAAAGATAATTGATGAAATTTGGCACAGTTAGTTTTTTTGATAGTGAGACCATGGCTATTGAAATTTATTAAAATAGATCAATTACTTATATTACCTCCAATAGGCCTCACTTCCCGAAATTGATATATTGGCCACAAATATTAATGTTTTTCATGAAATTTAAAATTTATGTAAATCTAAATCCCTGTACGAAATATCATTGAAATCGGTCCACATTTGACCATAGCTCCTATGCAAACTCTTCTGGCAAAACGAACTAAATAAGACAAATCACTAAAACGCTCGCAAGTATGAAGATAATGGGAATTTTAAGTTTATTTTTTGCATACATAATTCTTGTAACAACTGTAATCAATTTGCCAAATTTCGAGATTAATGGTCCACATTTGACCCTAGCTCTCATATAAGTCCAAATGACGGAAACAGCTTAAATATAAAAGTTTTGGGAAAATGTTTGTAGATGGCAAAATTTAGCAAATATTTGTATTTACACAGGAAAAAGAACACATTTGTCCTTAGTGGTGAAAGGTATCGTATGGTTGGGCTTGACCGACTGTAGCACTTTCTTACTTGTTTTCTTTATAATCTTGAACCAATTGAGACCTACAAAATCTGAAAGCTTTTGATGGTAGAAGAAAAACCATAGCTGGGCTTTAAATTAGGTGGGATCGATGGGTAAAATAGGCCAGTTGTTTTTTGAATTTCAAGTGGGCGTGACCCCTCCCGTATAAGTTAAATATTAAAGATGACAAATATGGATAAACGAGCAAATCGATTTTTCTGAAATTTTGACAATATGTTAAGGTGTCACCAGTAAGTAAAATAGGCTAGGACTTTTTTTGAAATCTCAAGTGAGCGTGACCCCTCCCATATATGACAAATAGGCAGTTTAATAATTTAATAATAATTAAATAAAGAGAAATTGACTATGCCCACTTTTATGCCCTCTTTTTTATTTATCTAATATAGAAAAACGTCTGCACGGATATTATTTAGTAATATATGACTATTGTTTGATAATAGTTTGACTGACGATTTTTTGATAATTGTTTGAAGATTTTTCATGATTATTTGGTGGGTGTTTGACGATTGTTTGATAGTTGTTTGATAGTTGTTTGATGATTGATTAATGACTGCTTGAAGACTTTTAATGATTGTTTGATAATTGTTTCACGATTAATTGATGATTTTTTGACCATTTTTTTTAAAGTTGTTTGATGATTGACTGACGACTGTTCAATGATTGTTCGATAACTATTTCACGATGGACGGGCGATTGTTTCACGATTATTTGATTACTTTTTGATGAATGTTTGATGGTTGTTTGACGATTGTTTTATGATTGATTGATAGTTTTTTGATGATTAATTGTCTATTGACTGACGACTGTTGATGATTTTTGATGATTGTTCGATAATTTTTTTTTTCGTTTTTTGAATCTTATCTTATGAACTAACATTAAGTTAACAAATCATAAATCTAAAATAAATTTATGAACCAGATAATCCTTTTCTTCATTAGGATTATTCCCTTTTTGATAGTTGCGTGGCAATTAGTAAGCGATTATTTGACGATTTTTTGATGATTGCTTGGTGATTGTGTGACGACTTTTGATGATTTTTTGATGACAGTTTGATGATAGTTGTTGGACATTTTTCTGTTTTTGATTGCTGACGACTGTTTGATGATTCTTTGACAATTAATGACGATTGACTGCCGATTGTTTAATGATTGTTAACGATGATCGACTGAAAACTATTTAATGATTGTTCGATAATTGTTTCACAATTGACCAGCAATTGTTGGACGAATAATTAATGGTTGTTTGGTTATTGTTTTGTAATTGTTTGAGGACTATTTGTAACTTGTTGATTATTTGATATTGAATATTTGACTATGTATAATATTTATGGACTCCTAGACCGTTGGAGGCCCTATGCTTTACTGAGAGTCGTACCATAAGTACGCATTTCTTGAAAATTCGGTAAATTGCCAATGAATCAGCATTCATCAGATAATTTGACATGGAATATTTTAAAAAATTAAAATATGGCAAATAAAAAAATCTTCAGAAGCCCTCGACCATATTCTGCAGGATTTTAGAATCATCACTTTATTATTTATAATAGAACTAATTTAAATCTCTTAACACTTCCAGTGATTCTAGGTTGCATCAAAGATGATGAGTATAAGGGAACAGATGTACTGATAACACGCACTTCGTTAAAATCTTCGGAAATGGAGTTTTTTGCTTCTCCTGAAAAATCAGTATTCTGCAGATAAACCATTTAAGATATAAGCCGACGATATTTAAAAAAAATCAAAAAATGAAAATTTTGTAATATTTTTTTCCAAAAATTTATTAGTTTGAAATTTTTCTAAACAAAAAAAAAATTTCTTTTAACCTTTTCCTTATAAATACGCTCTGGTACATAACATTTTTCTACTTTCCATATAAATTGTTTCTCAAAATCACTTTAATTAATTAAATTAAACGAAAAACACAAAATTCTTAACTTGGTCGCGATCTCCTTAAATATTTATAGTATCATGAACAACATCCTTATTTCTGCATATAATTTTTAGTTTATGTTGCCAGTTATATTTATTACATTTTTTGCACATTCTTCTCTTGTTTAATGTGTTTTTTTACGATTTTATTATTTTTATTTAAAAAAAAAAGAATAATGATGCTCCTTCACAGCTATAGTTTTATCTGCGTCAACCATCCATCCAACTAACCGCCAACAACTACTACAATACACCAGCAACATCAGTGGCAGTAGCACTAGCAGCAGTAACATCAACAAACGACAACAACTACAACTGATGAATGATATTTCATCATCATTTTGTGTTTTATGTAGTGGAAGTGTTACACTGTTGCTGTTTTTTTTTTGTTATTGTGTTGCCAATGGCTTCTACCCGTCTGTCTGTCTGCTAGTCCTTCCGTCTGTCTCTTTCTGCTTGATAACAAAATATTTTTGTGTGAATTTCTCTATGAATGTCAAAAAAATACAGTGACATGAAAAAATATTGGTTGCTCTTATTTGTATCCATAAAAAGTATAATAATTTTGCAAATGAATGAAAGTAGATAGAGTGCAGTTGAGAAAAAAAATTACTTGCAC
The DNA here is from genome assembly GCA_933228675.1 of Stomorhina lunata. NCBI lineage: Eukaryota > Metazoa > Arthropoda > Insecta > Diptera > Rhiniidae > Stomorhina > Stomorhina lunata. Next base: position 125,216,167 of record OW121741.1, on the reverse strand, counting down.
GTTTCAGTCGTTACCATGACTATTTCGCTGGGTTTTCTATTTTATTCATCATTTTGTTGATTCTTTCCCAAGGGGTTTTTATTTGTAATAAATCGAAAATAAAATTCAATTGAAGGTTAGAACATTCATAAATCCGCTGTCACATATACAATTTAAACCCGAGGGCAGGAATGAAAAATAAATATAATGAAATATAAAATAACACTCAAATTTTTTATAGAAAATGACATTAAAAATTTTCTATACAAAAAAACATCGAATATTTTTTAGAGAAAATTACTTCGAAACTTTTGTATAGAATACAACATCAAAAGTTTTCTATTACAACAAAAATTTTCCATAGAAAATTACAACAAAAATTTTCTATAGAAAATTTAATCGAACATTTTCTATAGAAAATTTCATCGAAAATTTTCTATAGAAAATTTCATCGAAAATTTTCTATAGAAAATTTCATCGAAAATTTTCTATAGAAAATTTCATCGAAAATTTTCTATAGAAAATTTCATCGAAAATTTTCTATAGAAAATTTCATCGAAAATTTTCTATAGAAAATTTCATCGAAAATTTTCTATAGAAAATTTCATCGAAAATTTTCTATAGAAAATTTCATCGAAAATTTTCTATAGAAAATTTCATCGAAAATTTTCTATAGAAAATTTCATCGAAAATTTTCTATAGAAAATTTCATCGAAAATTTTCTATAGAAAATTTCATCGAAAATTTTCTATAGAAAATTTCATCGAAAATTTTCTATAGAAAATTTCATCGAAAATTTTCTATAGAAAATTTCATCGAAAATTTTCTATAGAAAATTTTATCGAAAATTTTCTATAGAAAATTTCATCGAAAATTTTCTATAGAAAATTTCATCGAAATTTTCTATAGAAAATCTCATCGCAAATTTTCTATAGAAAATCTCATCGCAAATTTTCTATAGAAAATTTCATTTAAAATTTTCTATAGAAAATTTCATCGAAAATTTTCTAAAGAAAATTTCATAAAATTTCATCGAAAATTTTCTATAGAAAATTTCATCGAAAATTTTCTATAGAAAATTTCATCGAAAATTTTCTATAGAAAATTTCATCGAAAATTTTCTATAGAAAATTTCATCGAAAATTTTCTATAGAAAATTTCATCGAAAATTTTCTATAGAAAATTTCATCGAAAATTTTCTATAGAAAATTTCATCGAAAATTTTCTATAGAAAATTTCATCGAAAATTTTCTATAGAAAATTTCATCGAAAATTTTCTATAGAAAATTTCATCGAAAATTTTCTATAGAAAATTTCATCGAAAATTTTCTATAGAAAATTTCATCGAAAATTTTCTATAGAAAATTTCATCGAAAATTTTCTATAGAAAATTTCATCGAAAATTTTCTATAGAAAATTTCATCGAAAATTTTCTATAGAAAATTTCATCGAAAATTTTCTATAGAAAATTTCATCGAAAATTTTCTATAGAAAATTTCATCGAAAATTTTCTATAGAAAATTTCATCGAAAATTTTCTATAGAAAATTTCATCGAAAATTTTCTATAGAAAATTTCATCGAAAATTTTCTATAGAAAATTTCATCGAAAATTTTCTATAGAAAATTTCATCGAAAATTTTCTGTAGAAAATTTCATCGAAAATTTTCTATAGAAAATTTCATCGAAAATTTTCTATAGAAAATTTCATCGAAAATTTTCTATAGAAAATTTCATCGAAAATTTTCTATAGAAAATTTCATCGAAAATTTTCTATAGAAAATTTTATCGAAAATTTTCTATAGAAAATTTTATCGAAAATTTTCTATAGAAAATTTCATCGAAATTTCATCGAAAATTTTCTATAGAAAATTTCATCGAAAATTTTCTATAGAAAATTTCATCGAAAATTTTCTATAGAAAATTTCATCGAAAATTTTCTATAGAAAATTTCATCGAAAATTTTCTATAGAAAATTTCATCGAAAATTTTCTATAGAAAATTTCATCGAAAATTTTCTATAGAAAATTTCATCGAAAATTTTCTATAGAAAATTTCATCGAAAATTTTCTATAGAAAATTTCATCGAAAATTTTCTATAGAAAATTTCATCGAAAATTTTCTATAGAAAATTTCATCGAAAATTTTCTATAGAAAATTTCATCGAAAATTTTCTATAGAAAATTTCATCGAAAATTTTCTATAGAAAATTTCATCGAAAATTTTCTATAGAAAATTTCATCGAAAATTTTCTATAGAAAATTTCATCGAAAATTTTCTATAGAAAATTTCATCGAAAATTTTCTATAGAAAATTTCATCGAAAATTTTCTATAGAAAATTTCATCGAAAATTTTCTATAGAAAATTTCATCGAAAATTTTCTATAGAAAATTTCATCGAAAATTTTCTATAGAAAATTTCATCGAAAATTTTCTATAGAAAATTTCATCGAAAATTTTCTATAGAAAATTTCATCGAAAATTTTCTATAGAAAATTTCATCAAAAATTTTCTATAGAAAATTTCATCGAAAATTTTCTATAGAAAATTTCATCGAAAATTTTCTATAGAAAATTTCATCGAAAATTTTCTATAGAAAATTTCATCGAAAATTTTCTATAGAAAATTTCATCGAAAATTTTCTATAGAAAATTTCATCGAAAATTTTCTATAGAAAATTTCATCGAAAATTTTCTATAGAAAATTTCATCGAAAATTTTCTATAGAAAATTTCATCGAAAATTTTCTATAGAAAATTTCATCGAAAATTTTCTATAGAAAATTTCATCGAAAATTTTCTATAGAAAATTTCATCGAAAATTTTCTATAGAAAATTTCATCGAAAATTTTCTATAGAAAATTTCATCGAAAATTTTCTATAGAAAATTTCATCGAAAATTTTCTATAGAAAATTTCATCGAAAATTTTCTATAGAAAATTTCATCGAAAATTTTCTATAGAAAATTTCATCGAAAATTTTCTATAGAAAATTTCATAAAATTTCATCGAAAATTTTCTATAGAAAATTTCATAAAATTTCATCGAAAATTTTCTATAGAAAATTTAATCGAAAATTTTTTATAGAAAATTGAATCGAAAATTTTCTATAGAAAATTTAATCGAAAATTTTCTATAGAAAATTTAATCGAAAATTTTCTATAGAAAATTTTGAATAGAAAATTTCATCGAAAATTTTCTATAGAAAAAACATCAAATATTTTCTTTAAAAAAATAATAAAGAAAATTATCTTAACAATATAATATCAAGAAGAAATATTTGGTACTTTTTTGAAACTATATCCGATAGGGGATAAAAAAGGGTGAGCAAAGGTTTTTTTGTACATTTTTTTAACCAATCTTATCTTTTGAACAAAATAATATTGGAAGGAACTTTGGGCTGCAATCAATAGAAGTGGAAAATATTAAACACGTATTTGGTACTTTTTCGATTTTGGGCAAAATAGGGAAAAGATGATGATTAACATCTCATAAATTATCATGAATTAAAACAATATGTTAATTGCGTTTAAATGAAATGTTCCGAACTCAATTGGTACCAAAGAAGTACCAAATATACATATTTGCGTTATAAATTTGGCAAATAATAGGCATTGAACACAATTTTTTAAATTTGCTAGAATTCGGGACATACTTTATCCCGAGAGTGTATGCTATCATATGTTATCCCTAAAATTGATTTTGATTTGGAAGTTATTCGATGACACTATCAATACAAATACTTGAGATACGAAAACACTTGATAGAGATGTAAAGGTGACTGTTTACCTTTAACGTACACAAAAGGAGTTTTTCTTTTGCTGTGGCTCCAGAAGAAATAGGAAAATGTTTCTAGAATTTTATTCAAAGAAAAAAGTAAGAAAACTTGATAAAAATATCGATAAATTCAATCAATTTTGTATTATTTTTTACCTTAAGCGTTGAAAAAAGTGTTAACTAAATAAAGTTACTTGCCTTTCTTAACTATGAAAATTTTCAGAAAAATTGAAAAAAATAAAATACAAATAGAATGAACCCGAAGATTTGAGGTATGTGTACAGTGCACTTAAGAAAATGTTAAGATATCAGAAGAAAAATAATACATTATTTCCAAGGAAATGTAATCTATAAACACTCAGACATACAATGTAAAAAAATCTTACTCCTGGAGTGTTGTTATAATATAAATATGGATAGTCTGTAATTTTTGTATGTTTTCATTTTTATGAAATCAGTTATTGATTTGTTGCTTGATTTCTCATCTGTTTTCTTCATATTCCTCAAGAGATAGGAAAATACTTAAAGTAATCAAATATTTATTTAGGGGGATGTGTTTAATATAATTTAAGGAAATAACAAATTTCTCGAAAAATTTTAAATTTGAAGGTTAATGCTCTAAATTTATCCTTGACCTGAGTAAATTATATTTAACTAATTTAAATGTTTGTACAAAATCTGTTTAACACTTTGGTGGTATAAAATCTTCATAAAAACTAATTTCCTACCACTTAAATTTATCTTTCTTACAGTCCACAAAAGTTTATTTAAAATTATTATAAATTGCTTATTTATTACAAGTCCCAATCGTCAGATCAAGGTGAAACCCAATCAATTTCTAACACTTTCGTCTGGTTAAGCTTTTCTTTAAAGTATTTAAAATTTAATTATGTATAAATCTTGTGGCTAGTTTGTGGTTGATAGACAGTTTAACACAACAATATTTATTTAGTGTTTCCTTGAAATTTAATATAACCTAAGACTCTAGGTTGTTCATCCTGTACATTTTTCCTAATCTTTGCTAAAGCAAGTTAAGTCGTCCTGAGTTTACACAATACCTCCGTAATCCCTTGGGTAAGTAAGTCTACAATAAATTGGCAATTTTTGCTTCATTTATTTTGCTTTTATATAATTTTATGTCTTATATAATATTGACAATGGCATTTTCAAGGTCAAAGACTTACTTCGATGCCACACAAGACAGAAATTCCAAAGACAAGCTAAAAGATGAAAACAAGTTTAAAAAAAAGAAACTCATAGATAAGTACATACTTTATAGTACCTACAATGTACTACGAATATGATCAGGACTGAGTACCAAAATACTATTGTTTTGTAAAAAGCACCTAGCAATATTCATCTTCGTGAACGTGCAACATAACCAAACAAAACTTAATACAACACCAACATTACCACCCACTTTCTAAAACAACAATAACAAATGTTAAGAAAAAAGGTTGTGAAAATATTTGACAAATCAAACGTGATTGACTATGATTTATGACTCTAACATCAGAAATTTCTTAACAACATAAACATTTTTCTAAAGTCCTCTTCTATGTTTTTGAACTTTTTGCAGAATATATAAATTTTAGGTGTTTTTGAGCTACTACAACTTAAAGAAACTAAGAAACTAAGACAAAAATATGTTTAGTTCATCATTTTAACTTTTAAATTTATAGCATTACACAGTACAACACGTGATTTCAGGACTCAATTCTGATAATTTTTTGTGAAAGTAACCCAAACAAGAAGAACTTTTGCATCCTACGTTTTTCCAATTATAATTTAATATTAATTTAAAGTTGGTAAGTATCGTATAGGGGAATTTATCACGGCTCTTTTGATTTAGAAAAGTTGGTTGCGTATACTTAATATATAATTCTAACCAAATTCCAAATATCAATTATACGTAGTGTAGGCCTAAAATGTGACAAATACCCCTATACGATCAATCGATGTAATTTTCTATAGACAATTTTCGATGTTATTTTCTATAGAAAATTTTTGATGTTATTTTCTATAGCAAATTTTAAATGTAATTTTCTATAGAAATTTTTGTATGTTATTTTCTATTGAAAATTTTCAATGTAATTTTTTGTAGAAAATTTTTCGATGTAAATGTCTATAGAAAATTTTCTGTGTAATTTTCTAAAGAAAAGTTTCTATGTCATTTTCTGTAAAAAAAAATTCGATGTAATTTTCTATAGAAAATTTTCGATGTAATTTTCTATTGAGAATTTTCTGTGTAAATTTGGAAAGAAAATTTTCTATGTAATTTTCTATAAAAAAATTGTCTATGTAATTATCTATAGAAAATTACATTAAAACTTTTTTTTTTTTTAAATTACATAGAACATTTTCTATAGAAAATTACATCGAAAATATTCTATAGAAAATTACATCGACAATTTTCTATAGAAAAGTACATTGAAAATTTTCAATAGAAAATACCATAAAAATTTTTCTATAGAAAATAACATAGAAAATTTTTTTTATAGAAAATTTTCTTTAGAAAATTACATAGAAAATTCTCTATAGAAAATTACATAGAAAATTCTCTATAGAAAATTACATCGAAAATTTTCTATAGAAAATTACATCGAAATTTTTTTTTTTTTAGAAAATGACATAGAAATTTTTTTTAGAAAATTACATCGAAAATTTTATATTGAAAATTACATCGAAAATTTTCTATAGAAAATTACATCGTAAATATTCTATAGAAAATTACATCAAAAATTTTCTATAAAAAATTACATTGAAAACTTCCTATAGAAAATAACATAAAAGATTTTCTATAGAAAACTACATCGACAATTTTCTGTAGAAAATATCATCGAAAATTTTTTTTTGTAGATAATTACGTCGAAAATTTTCTATAGAAAATTACATCGAAAATTTTCTATAAAAAATTACATTGAACATTTTCAATAGAAAATAAAATAAAAATTGTCCATAGAAAATTACATCGAAATTTTTTTATAGAAAATTACATCGAAACATTTTCTATTGAAAATTACATAGAAAATTTTCTATAGAAAATTACATAGAAAATTTTCTATAGAAAATTACATAGAAAATTTTCTATTGAAAATTACTTCGAAAATTTTCTATAGAAAATTACATAGAAAATTTCCTATGTTATTTTCTATTGAAAATTTTCAATGTAATTTTTTGTAGAAAATTTTCGATGTAAGTGTCTATAGAAAATTTTCTATGTCATTTTCTGTAAAAAAAATCGATGTAATTTTCTATAGAATATTTTCGATGTAATTTTCTATAGAGAATTTTCTATGTAATTTTGGAAAGAAAATTTTCTATATAATTTTCTATAAAAAAATTTTCTCTGTAATTATCTATAGAAAATTACATTAAAACTTTTTTTTTTTAAAATTACATAGAAAATTTTCTATAGAAAATTACATCGAAAATATTCTATAGAAAATTACATCGACAATTTTCTATAGAAAATTACATTGAAAATTTTCAATAGAAAATACCATAAAAATTTTTCTGTAGAAAATTACATAGAAAATTTTTTTTATAGAAAATTTTCTTTAGAAAATTTCATCGAAAATTTTCTATAGAAAATTTCATCGAAAATTTTCTATAGAAAATTTCATAAAAAATTTTCTATAGAAAATTTCATCGAAAATTTTTAATAGAAAATTACATCGAAAATTTTTTATAGAAAATTACATCGAAAATTTTCTATAGAAAATTTCATCGAAAATTTTCTAGAGAAAATTTCATTTTCTATAGAAAATTTCATCGAAAATTTTCTAGAGAAAATTTCATTTTCTATAGAAAATTTCATGGAAAATTTTCTATAGAAAATTTCATGGAAAATTTTCTATGGAAAATTTCATCGAAAATTTTCTATAGAAAATTTCATCGAAATTTTTCTATAGAAAATTTCATCGAAAATTTTCTATAGAAAATTTCATCGAAAATTTTCTATAGAAAATTTCATCGAAAATTTTCTATAGAAAATTTCATCGAAAATTTTCTATAGAAAATTTCATCGAAAATTTTCTATAGAAAATTTCATCGAAAATTTTCTATAGAAAATTTCATCGAAAATTTTCTATAGAAAATTTCATCGAAAATTTTCTATAGAAAATTTCATCGAAAATTTTCTATAGAAAATTTCATCGAAAATTTTCTATAGAAAATTTCATCGAAAATTTTCTATAGAAAATTTCATCGAAAATTTTCTATAGAAAATTTCATCGAAAATTTTCTATAGAAAATTTCATCGAAAATTTTCTATAGAAAATTTCATCGAAAATTTTCTATAGAAAATTTCATCGAAAATTTTCTATAGAAAATTTCATCGAAAATTTTCTATAGAAAATTTCATCGAAAATTTTCTATAGAAAATTTCATCGAAAATTTTCTATAGAAAATTTCATCGAAAATTTTCTATAGAAAATTTCATCGAAAATTTTCTATAGAAAATTTCATCGAAAATTTTCTATAGAAAATTTCATCGAAAATTTTCTATAGAAAATTTCATCGAAAATTTTCTATAGAAAATTTCATCGAAAATTTTCTATAGAAAATTTCATCGAAAATTTTCTATAGAAAATTTCATCGAAAATTTTCTATAGAAAATTTCATCGAAAATTTTCTATAGAAAATTTCATCGAAAATTTTCTATAGAAAATTTCATCGAAAATTTTCTATAGAAAATTTCATCGAAAATTTTCTATAGAAAATTTCATCGAAAATTTTCTATAGAAAATTTCATCGAAAATTTTCTATAGAAAATTTCATCGAAAATTTTCTATAGAAAATTTCATCGAAAATTTTCTATAGAAAATTTCATCGAAAATTTTCTATAGAAAATTTCATCGAAAATTTTCTATAGAAAATTTCATCGAAAATTTTCTATAGAAAATTTCATCGAAAATTTTCTATAGAAAATTTCATCGAAAATTTTCTATAGAAAATTTCATCGAAAATTTTCTATAGAAAATTTCATCGAAAATTTTCTATAGAAAATTTCATCGAAAATTTTCTATAGAAAATTTCATCGAAAATTTTCTATAGAAAATTTCATCGAAAATTTTCTATAGAAAATTTCATCGAAAATTTTCTATAGAAAATTTCATCGAAAATTTTCTATAGAAAATTTCATCGAAAATTTTCTATAGAAAATTTCATCGAAAATTTTCTATAGAAAATTTCATCGAAATTTTTCTATAGAAAATTTCATCGAAATTTTTCTATAGAAAATTTCATCGAAAATTTTCTATAGAAAATTTCATCGAAAATTTTCTATAGAAAATTTCATCGAAAATTTTCTATAGTAAATTTCATCGAAAATTTTCTATAAAAAATTTCATCGAAAATTTTCTATAAAAAATTTCATCGAAAATTTTCTATAGAAAATTTCATCGAGAATTTTCTATAGAAAATTTCATCGAAAATTTTCTATAGAAAATTTCATCGAAAATTTTCTATCTATCTTTATCATATCCATTAATTTTTATTAGAAGTTTTTGCATTTATTAAATACATATTTAAATGACATTTCCATTTATCTGTTTTAACACTCATAACACAACCCCAAAATAAAAACTTTCAAAATCTCAACCTAAACTCTCTCAAACACTTTATCATTATGCAAAACTTTATTTATTGATTAATACTCGTGCCACAGGAAAATATCTGTCTGATGGTCTGTATTGTCTTGCTTGCCAGACGCCCGTCATTCTGCCAACAGAAAATAAGCATTACTTCTTTTGTTGTATGTAAATCATTTTGTACAAATTTAAGAAAGATGTTAAAAATTCCATTTTAAAAATATGAATACATATAAGATACATATTTTTCGTATTTTCACATTTATTATGTTAATGACAATAATTAGAAAGAAAAAAAAACTCAAATCTAAATAAAAATAAATTTTTGCAATTTTTCATCATGTCGTATTTTTTTGTAACAATATCATCAGTTTTTCTTAAACTTCCACAATATGCTCGTCCCTCCATTAGTATTCTTGCCTGTCGGACTGTCAGTTGTATCAAATCCACAATAATACAATTATCTGTATTTATGACAGTGATGGCTAAAAGAACAAGAACAAAAGAAGGAAGAAATAATTTAATGATAGAAATCGTTTGTTTTGTTTGCTGGTATGAGTGTGATTTTTCTAAGACACTTGGAGTAGGAGG
>OW121741.1:125188731-125198731 GCA_933228675.1 Stomorhina lunata | reverse complement strand
GTTAAAATCAGTATTTATGGTAACGCCCATAGGTCCCACTTCCCGGAATTGATATATTGGCCAAAAAATATCAATATTTTTCATGAAATTAAAATCAAATATTGCTTATGTAAATTAAAATCACTGTACCTAATTTCGTTGAAATCGGTCCATATTTTACCATAGCTGCCATACAAGCTTATGTGTCAAAACGCACTAAATGAGGCACAAAACACTAAAAAGCTCTTAAATCTAATGCTAATGAGAATTTTAAGTATATTTTTTGCAAACAAAATTCTTGTAACAACTGTAATCAAGTTGTCAAATTTCGAGATAATCGGTCCACATTTGACCCTAGCTCTCATATAAGTCCAAATGACGGAAACAGCTTAAATATATAAGTTTTGAGAAAATGTTTGTATGATGGCAAAATTTACCAAATATTTGTCTTTATACAGGAAAAGGAACACCTTTGACTTAAGTGGTGAGGGGTATCGTATGGTCAGGCTTGACCGACTATAGCACTTTTTTGCTTGTTTTGAATATTTTTTGAAGTTTCGCCACCTGTCGGATATTAGTCATACTAATTAAGAAATCTTCGTCGGCTCATGCGTAATAACTTTGCTAAAGATAATAGCATGATCAAATGCACAGTTTACAATTTAATATATTTTGAGTAATTATCGGTGGCGCCACCTGTCGGAAATTAGTTATACCAACTAAAAAGCCTTCGTCGGCTCATGCGTAACACATTTTTTAAAGATAATAGCATGATCAAATGCACAGCTTACAATTTAATACATTTTGAGTTATTTTCCGTGGCGCCACCTGTCGGAAATTATTCATACAAACCTCATAGAAATCTTCGCCGGCTCATATGCAACAACTTTGCTAAAGAGCATAACATAATCAAGTGCATAGTTTATTATAAAGGACATATGGACAGACAAACATGCATTAGTTTAAAAGTTATAACATTTTTTTGCCATTTTATCCCCTTAGAGGCAAAATTTCCAAAAATATATATACAATAATTGCTTATCTAAAAATAATTCCTATATTGTATTAAAAAAGGTTTTGCTTTTTATACTTTACAAAATCTTAGAGAAATTAGAGAAATATATTACAAAATCTTGTTGGGGAGCTTTTAATTTTTTGTGTTTTTAAGGGTTTTTTTGTATATTCTAAAAGCATCTCGTTTTTTTCAAGAACCTTTTGAGGAATTTTTAAAATCATATTTAGTTTCCGAAATGCTTCTAATGTTTGTATAAGCTTTTAAAATATAGTGGTTTGACTGATCTCTTTCCTTTTAAATTTTTTTTATAAAAAAAACTTTCTTTTTACTGGTCTTAAATTAACTTTTTTCCTATAATCTTTTATATTGTTATTTATGTGTTCTGTATTGGTGTTATTTGAGATATTAAAGAAATAATTCTGGAAATACTTGAAAAGAAATTCCCAAATTCACAGACCAAAACCTCAGCATCTCATATTTGAACCAACAAAAAGGCGTCAAGAAATAGGGTTGGAAATGGAAAAGTTTAGAAAAAATCTTGTTTAAAGAGTAATTTTATATTGCAAAATATGTATAGGAAAAAAAGCTGAATTTATGTATTCCTTTACTTGTTATATGGTTTTTCATTCAATCTTTTGAAATAAGCAAAAAAGAAAAAAAGTAATGGAAAGACAGACGAGTGACTGGTGTAAAGAAAGTTTAATTTTATTGTGGGTTGAACTCTTCTGTGCCATTTACTTTTTGTTATTTTTCACTTAATTTTGTCACAAGGAAATAACTGTCATTAAGGAACAGAAAACAACTAAAAATGAATGTTTATCTGTCCTTTAAGAAGAAATAAATGCTTATGTTTGGTTTGTAAGTAACAGAAGTCTTGATTTCTGTTTTAACACAACAGAACGTTACTTTATACAAGCAAAACAATGAGTGATCCAATTGTATTTCGAGATGTTTTTCCTGACATTGATGTTACGCAATGTGTCGATATATCTTGAAGTTAAAGATATGTGTCTGTCTATCTGTCGGTCTATATAAGTAAGTGTTTTTAATGCATTTTTGACACATTTGTAAGTTAATGTGTTGTTAAATGTTTTATTCAACTGCTTGTGGTAGCTTTAGGTAATTTGAAAAAAATTCAAAAAAAGCTTCCTTTTAATGAAACTCTGTTACATGATGATAAATTGTTGATGTCAAACCCAAATGAATGAAAAAAAATATAATTAAAAAAGAGTTTTTGTCGACCTAGCTCTACTGCATAATAACCCTTTTTTAATTTTTTTTTCTAGTTTTCAAGAAAATCAATGTTTCATATTTTTATATAAAAATTTTCAAAAAATTGAGTTTTAGTACGAATTTTGAAATTTTTTTTAGTGATCACAGATTTTGCCCCAAATATCTCTATTTGTTCTAGTTTGCAAGAAAATCAAAGTTTTATGTTTTCATACCCAAATTTTCAAAAAATTGAGTTTTAGTATCAATTTTGAAATTTTTTTTAGTGACTACAGATTTTACCCCAAATGGCTAGTTTCCAAGAAAATCAAAGCTTTACGTTTTCATACAAAAATTTTCAAAAAATTGAGTTTTAGTACGAATTTTGAAATTTTTTTAGTGATCACAGATTTTGCCCCAAATTGCTCTATCCCTGCTAGTTTCCAAGAAAATCAAAGTTTTATGTTTTCATACAAAAATTTTCAGAAAATTGAGTTTTAGTACGAATATTGAATTTTTTTTAGTGATCACAGATTTTGCCCCAAATTGCTCTATTTCTTTTAGTTTCCAAGAAAATCAAAGTTTTATGTTTTCATAGAAAAATTTTCAAAAATTAAGTTTTGGTACGAATTTTGAAATTTTTTTTAGTGATCACAGATTTTGCCCCAAATTGCTCCATCTCTGCTAGTTTCCAAGAAAATCAAAGTTTTATGTTTTCATACAAAAATTTTCAAAAAATTGAGATTTATTACTAATTTTGAAATTTTTTAGTGATCACAGATTTTACCCCAAACTGCAATATCTCTGCTAGTTTCCAAGAAAATCAAAGTTTTATGTTTTCATAAAAAAATTTTCAAAAAATTGAGTTTTAGTACTAATTTTGAAATTTTTTTTAGTGATCACAGATTTTACCCCAAACTGCAATATCTCTGCTAGTTTCCAAGAAAATCAAAGTTTTATGTTTTCATACAAAAATTTTCAAAAAATTGAGTTTTAGTACGAATTTTAAAATTTTTCTTAGTGATCACAGATTTTGCCCCAAATTGCTCTATCTCTGCTAGTTTCCAAGAAAATCAAAGTTTTATGTTTTCAAACAAAAATTTTCAAAAAATTGAGCTTTAGTACGAATTTTGAAATTTTTTTTAGTGATCACAGATTTTGCCCCAAATTGCTCTATCTCTGCTAGTTTCCAAGAAAATCAAAGTTTTATGTATTTATAAAAAAATTTTCAAAAAATTGAGTTTTAGTACGAATCTTAAAATTTTTTTTAGTGATCACAGATTTTGCCCCAAATTGCTCTATCTCTGCTAGTTTCCAAGAAAATCAAAGTTTTATGTTTTCATAAAAAAATTTTCAAAAAATTGAGTTTTGGTACGAATTTTGAAATTTTTTATTTGTGATCACAGATTTTGCCGCAAATTGCTCTATCTCTGCTAGTTTCCAAGAAAATCAAAGTTTTATGTTTTCATATAAAAATTTTCAAAAAATTGAGTTTTGGTACGAATTTTGAAATTTTTTTTAGTGATCACAGATTTTGCCCCAAATTGCTCTATCTCTGCTAGTTTCCAAGAAAATCAAAGTTTTATGTTTTCAAACAAAAATTTTCTAAAAATTGAGTTTTGGTACGAATTTTGAAATTTTTTTAGTGATCACAGATTTAGCCCCAAATTGCTCTATCTCTGCTAGTTTCCAAGAAAATCAAAGTTTTATGTTTTCAAACAAAAATTTTCTAAAAATTGAGTTTTTGTACGAATTTTGAAATTTTTTTTAGTGATCACAGATTTAGCCCCAAATTGCTCTATCTCTGCTAGTTTCCAAGAAAATCAATGTTTTATGTTTTCAAACAAAAATTTTCAAAAAATTGAGTTTTAGTACGAATTTTGAAATTTTTTTTAGTGAACACAGATTTAGCCCCAAATTGCTCTATCTCTGCTAGTTTCCAAGAAAATCAAAGTTTTATGTTTTCATACAAAAATTTTCAAAAAATTGAGTTTTAGTACGAATTTTGAAATTTTTTTTAGTGATCACAGATTTTGCCCCAAATTGCTCTATCTCTGCTAGTTTCCAAGAAAATCAAAGTTTTATATTTTCATACAAAAATTTTCAAAAAATTGAGTTTTAGTACGAATTTTGAATTTTTTTTAGTGATCACAGATTTTGCCCCTAACTGCTCTATCTCTGCTAGTTTCCAAGAAAATCAAAGTTTTATATTTTCATACAAAAATTTTCAAAAATTGAGTTTTAGTACGAATTTTGAAAATTTTTTTAGTGTTCACAGATTTTGCCCCAAATTGCTCTATCTCTGCTAGTTTCCAAGAAAATCAAAGTTTTATGTTTTCATACAAAAATTTTCAAAAAATTGAGTTTTGGTACGAATTTTGAAATTTTTTTTAGTGATCACAGATTTTGCCCCAAATTGCTCTATCTCTGCTAGTTTCCAAGAAAATCAAAGTTTTATGTTTTCATACAAAAATTTTCAAAAAATTGAGTTTTAGTACGAATTTTGAAATTTTTTTTAGTGATCACAGATTTTGCCCCAAATTGCTCTATCTCTGCTAGTTTCCAAGAAAATCAAAGTTTTATGTTTTCACATAAGAATTATCAAAAAATTGAGTTTTGGTACGAATTCTGAAATTTTTTTTAGTGATCACAGATTTAGCCCCAAATTGCTCTATCTCTGCTAGTTTCCAAGAAAATCAAAGTTTTAAGTTTTCATATAAGAATTTTAAAAAAATTGAGTTTTGGTACGAATTCTGAAATTTTTTTTAGTGATCACAGATTTAGCCCCAAATTGCTCTATCTCTGCTAGTTTCCAAGAAAATCAAAGTTTTAAGTTTTCATATAAGAATTTTAAAAAAATTGAGTTTTGGTACGAATTTTGAAATTTTTTTTAGTGATCACAGATTTTGCCCCAAATTGCTCTATCTCTGCTAGTTTCCAAGAAAATCAAAGTTTTATATTTTCATACAAAAATTTTCAAAAAATTGAGTTTTAGTACGAATTTTGAATTTTTTTTAGTGATCACAGATTTTGCCCCAAATTGCTCTATCTCTGCTAGTTTCCAAGAAAATCAAAGTTTTATATTTTCATAAAAAAATTTTCAAAAAATTGAGTTTTAGACGAATTTTGAAATTTTTTTTAGTGATCGCAGATTTTGCCCCAAATTGCTCTATCTCTGCTAGTTTCCAAGAAAATCAAATACAAAAGTTTTCATAAAATTGAGTTTTAGACGAAATTTTGAAATTTTTTTTAGTGATCACAGATTTAGCCCCAAATTGCTCTATCTCTGCTAGTTTCCAAGAAAATCAAAGTTTTATGTTTTCATACAAAAATTTTCAAAAAATTGAGTTTTGGTACGAATTTTGAAATTTTTTTTAGTGATCACAGATTTAGCCCCAAATTGCTCTATCTCTGCTAGTTTCCAAGAAAATCAAAGTTTTATGTTTTCATAAAAAAATTTTCAAAAAATTTAGTTTTAGTACGAATTTTGAAATTTTTTTTAGTGATCACAGATTTTGACCCAAATTGCTCTATCTCTGCTAGTTTCCAAGAAAATCAAAGTTTTATGTTTTCATATAAGAATTTTCAAAAAATTGAGTTTTGGTACGAATTTTGAAATTTTTTTTAGTGATCACAGATTTAGCCCCAAATTGCTCTATCACTGCTAGTTTCCAAGAAAATCAAAGTTTTATTTTTTTCATATAAGAATTTTAAAAAAATTGAGTTTTGGTACGAACTTTGAAATTTTTTTTAGTGATCACAGATTTTGCCCCAAATTGCTCTATCTCTGCTAGTTTCCAAGAAAATCAAAGTTTTATGTTTTCATATAAAAATTTTCAAAAAATTGAGTTTTGGTACGAATTTTGAAATTTTTTTGAGTGATCACAGATTTAGCCCCAAATTGCTCTATCTCTGCTAGTTTCCAAGAAAATCAAAGTTTTATGTTTTCAAACAAAAATTTTCAAAAAATTGAGTTTTAGTACGAATTTTGAAATTTTTTTTAGTGATCACAGATTTAGCCCCAAATTGCTCTATCTCTGCTAGTTTCCAAGAAAATCAAAGTTTTATGTTTTCATAGAAAAATTTTCAAAAAATTGAGTTTTAGTACGAATTTTGAAATTTTTTTTAGTGATCACAGATTTTGCCCCAAATTGCTCTATCTCTGCTAGTTTCCAAGAAAATCAAAGTTTTATGTTTTCATATAAGAATTTTCAAAAAATTGAGTTTTGGTACGAACTTTGAAATTTTTTTTAGTGATCACAGATTTTGCCCCAAATTGCTCTATCTCTGCTAGTTTCCAAGAAAATCAAAGTTTTATGTTTTCATATAAAAATTTTCAAAAAATTGAGTTTTGGTACGAATTTTGAAATTTTTTTTAGTGATCACAGATTTAGTCCCAAATTGCTCTATCTCTGCTAGTTTCCAAGAAAATCAAAGTTTTATGTTTTCAAACAAAAATTTTCAAAAAATTGAGTTTTAGTACGAATTTTGAAATTTTTTTTAGTGATCACAGATTTTGCCCCAAATTGCTCTATCTCTGCTAGTTTCCAAGAAAATCAAAGTTTTATGTTTTCATATAAGAATTTTCAAAAAATTGAGTTTTGGTACGAATTTTGAAATTTTTTTAGTGATCACAGATTTAGCCCCAAATTGCTCTATCTCTGCTAGTTTCCAAGAAAATCAAAGTTTTATTTTTTCATATAAGAATTTTAAAAAAATTGAGTTTTGGTACGAATTTTGAAATTTTTTTTAGTGATCACAGATTTAGCCCCAAATTGCTCTATCTCTGCTAGTTTCCAAGAAAATCAAAGTTTTATTTTTTCATATAAGAATTTTAAAAAAATTGAGTTTTGGTACGAACTTTGAAATTTTTTTTAGTGATCACAGATTTTGCCCCAAATTGCTCTATCTCTGCTAGTTTCCAAGAAAATCAAAGTTTTATGTTTTCAAACAAAAATTTTTCAAAAAATTGAGTTTTAGTACGAATTTTGAAATTTTTTTTAGTGATCACAGATTTAGCCCCAAATTGCTCTATCTCTGCTAGTTTCCAAGAAAATCAAAGTTTTATTTTTTCATATAAGAATTTTAAAAAAATTGAGTTTTGGTACGAACTATGAAATTTTTTTTAGTGATCACAGATTTTGCCCCAAATTGCTCTATCTCTGCTAGTTTCCAAGAAAATCAAAGTTTTATGTTTTCAAACAAAAATTTTCAAAAAATTGAGTTTTAGTACGAATTTTGAAATTTTTTTTAGTGATCACAGATTTTGCCCCAAATTTCTCTATCTCTGCTAGTTTCCAAGAAAATCAAAGTTTTATGTTTTCATAAAAAAATTTTCAAAAAATTTAGTTTTAGTACGAATTTGAAATTTTTTTTAGTGATCACAGATTTTGACCCAAATTGCTCTATCTCTGCTAGTTTCCAAGAAAATCAAAGTTTTATGTTTTCATATAAGAATTTTCAAAAAATTGAGTTTTGGTACGAACTTTGAAATTTTTTTTAGGGATCACAGATTTTGCCCCAAATTGCTCTATCTCTGCTAGTTTCCAAAAAAATCAAAGTTTTATGTTTTCATATAAGAATTTTCAAAAAATTGAGTTTTGGTACGAATTTTGAAATTTTTTTAAGTGATCACAGATTTAGCCCCAAATTGCTCTATCACTGCTAGTTTCCAAGAAAATCAAAGTTTTATTTTTTCATATAAGAATTTTAAAAAAATTGAGTTTTGGTACGAACTTTGAAATTTTTTTTAGTGATCACAGATTTTGCCCCAAATTGCTCTATCTCTGCTAGTTTCCAAGAAAATCAAAGTTTTATGTTTTCATATAAAAATTTTCAAAAAATTGAGTTTTGGTACGAATTTTGAAATTTTTTTGAGTGATCACGATTTAGCCCCAAATTGCTCTATCTCTGCTAGTTTCCAAGAAAATCAAAGTTTTATGTTTTCAAACAAAAATTTTCAAAAAATTGAGTTTTAGTACGAATTTTGAAATTTTTTTTAGTGATCACAGATTTAGCCCCAAATTGCTCTATCTCTGCTAGTTTCCAAGAAAATCAAAGTTTTATGTTTTCATAGAAAAATTTTCAAAAAATTGAGTTTTAGTACGAATTTTGAAATTTTTTTTAGTGATCACAGATTTTGCCCCAAATTGCTCTATCTCTGCTAGTTTCCAAGAAAATCAAAGTTTTATATTTTCATACAAAAATTTTCAAAAAAATTGAGTTTTAGTACGAATTTTGAAATTTTTTTTAGTGATCACAGATTTTGCCCCAAATTGCTCTATCTCTGCTAGTTTCCAAGAAAATCAAAGTTTTATGTTTTCATATAAAAATTTTCAAAAAATTGAGTTTTAGTACGAATTTTGAATTTTTTTTAGTGATCACAGATTTAGCCCCAAATTGCTCTATCTCTGCTAGTTTCCAAGAAAATCAAAGTTTTATGTTTTCATAAAAAAATTTTCAAAAAATTGAGTTTTAGTACGAATTTTGAAATTTTTTTTAGTGATCACAGATTTTGCCCTAAATTGCTCTATCTCTGCTAGTTTCCAAGAAAATCAAAGTTTTATGTTTTCATATAAAAATTTTCAAAAAATTGAGTTTTGGTACGAATTTTGAAATTTTTTTTAGTGATCACAGATTTAACCCCAAATTGCTCTATCTCTGCTAGTTTCCAAGAAAATCAAAGTTTTATGTTTTTAAACAAAAATTTTCAAAAAATTGAGTTTTAGTACGAATTTTGAAATTTTTTTTAGTGATCACAGATTTTGACCCAAATTGCTCTATCTCTGCTAGTTTCCAAGAAAATCAAAGTTTTATTTTTTCATATAAGAATTTTAAAAAAATTGAGTTTTGGTACGAATTTTGAAATTTTTTTAGTGATCACAGATTTGCCCCAAATTGGTCTATCTCTGCTAGTTTCCAAGAAAATCAAAGTTTTATGTTTTCATATAAGAATTTTCAAAAAATTGAGTTTTGGTACGAATTTTGAAATTTTTTTAGTGATCACAGATTTTGCGCCAAATTGCTCTATCTCTGCTAGTTTCCAAGAAAATCAAAGTTTTATGTTTTCATATAAGAATTTTCAAAAAATTGAGTTTTGGTACGAATTTTGAAATTTTTTTTTAGTGATCACAGATTTAGCCCCAAATTGCTCTATCTCTGCTAGTTTCCAAGAAAATCAAAGTTTTATTTTTTCATATAAGAATTTTAAAAAAATTGAGTTTTGGTACGAATTTTGAAATTTTTTTAGTGATCACAGATTTTGCCCCAAATTGGTCTATCTCTGCTAGTTTCCAAGAAAATCAAAGTTTTATGTTTTCATATAAGAATTTTCAAAAAATTGAGTTTTGGTACGAACTTTGAAATTTTTTTTAGTGATCACAGATTTTGCCCCAAATTGCTCTATCTCTGCTAGTTTCCAAGAAAATCAAAGTTTTATGTTTTTATATAAAAATTTTCAAAAAATTGAGTTTTGGTACGAATTTTGAAATTTTTTTTAGTGATCACAGATTTAGTCCCAAATTGCTCTATCTCTGCTAGTTTCCAAGAAAATCAAAGTTTTATGTTTTCAAACAAAAATTTTCAAAAAATTGAGTTTTAGTACGAATTTTGAAATTTTTTTTAGTGATCACAGATTTTGCCCCAAATTGCTCTATCTCTGCTAGTTTCCAAGAAAATCAAAGTTTTATGTTTTCATATAAGAATTTTCAAAAAATTGAGTTTTGGTACGAATTTTGAAATTTTTTTTAGTGATCACAGATTTAGCCCCAAATTGCTCTATCTCTGCTAGTTTCCAAG
>OW121741.1:125155733-125188531 GCA_933228675.1 Stomorhina lunata | reverse complement strand
TTTTTAAATTTTTTTAGTGATCACAGGTTTTGCCCCAAATTGCTCTATCTCTGCTAGTTTCCAAGAAAATCAAAGTTTTATGTTTTCATAAAAAAATTTTCAAAAAATTGAGTTTTAGTACGAATTTTGAAATTTTTTTTAGTGATCACAGGTTTTGCCCCAAATTGCTCTATCTCTGCTAGTTTCCAAGAAAATCAAAGTTTTATATTTTCATACAAAAATTTTCAAAAAATTGAGTTTTGGTACGAATTTTGAAATTTTTTTTAGTGATCACAGATTTTGAAATTTTTTTTAGTGATCGCAGATTTTGCCCCAAATTGCTCTATCTCTGCTAGTTTCCAAGAAAATCAAAGTTTTATATTTTCATACAAAAATTTTCAAAAAATTGAGTTTTGGTACGAATTTTGAAATTTTTTTTAGTGATCACAGATTTTGAAATTTTTTTTAGTGATCGCAGATTTTGCCCCAAATTGCTCTATCTCTGCTAGTTTCCAAGAAAATCAAAGTTTTATATTTTCATACAAAAATTTAAAAAAAATTGAGTTGTAGTACGAATTTTGAAATTTTTTTTAGTGATCACAGATTTTGAAATTTTTTTTAGTGATCACAGATTTTGCCCCAAATTGCTCTATCTCTGCTAGTTTCCAAGAAAATCAAAGTTTTATATTTTCATACAAAAATTTTCAAAAAATTGAGTTTTGGTACGAATTTTGAAATTTTTTTTAGTGATCACAGATTTTGAAATTTTTTTTAGTGATCGCAGATTTTGCCCCAAATTGCTCTATCTCTGCTAGTTTCCAAGAAAATCAAAGTTTTATATTTTCATACAAAAATTTAAAAAAAATTGAGTTGTAGTACGAATTTTGAAATTTTTTTTAGTGATCACAGATTTTGAAATTTTTTTTAGTGATCACAGATTTTGCCCCAAATTGCTCTATCTCTGCTAGTTTCCAAGAAAATCAAAGTTTTATGTTTTCATAAAAAAATTTTCAAAAAATTGAGTTTTAGTACGAATTTTGAAATTTTTTTTAGTGATCACAGATTTTGCCCCAAATTGCTCTATCTCTGCTAGTTTCCAAGAAAATCAAAGTTTTATATTTTCATACACAAATTTTCAAAAAATTGAGTTTTGGTACGAATTTTGAAATTTTTTTTAGTGATCACAGATTTTGAATTTTTTTTTAGTGATCACAGATTTAGCCCCAAATTGCACTATCTCTGCTAGTTTCCAAGAAAATCAAAGTTTTATGTTTTCAAACAAAAATTTTCAAAAAATTGAGTTTTAGTACGAATTTTGAAATTTTTTTTAGTGATCACAGATTTTGCCCCAAATTGCTCTATCTCTGCTAGTTTCCAAGAAAATCAAAGTTTTATATTTTCATAAAAAAATTTTCAAAAAATTGAGTTTTAGTACGAATTTTGAAATTTTTTTTAGTGATCACAGATTTTGCCCCAAATTGCTCTATCTCTGCTAGTTTCCAAGAAAATCAAAGTTTTATATTTTCATACAAAAATTTTCAAAAAATTGAGTTTTGGTACGAAGTTTGAAATTTTTTTTAGTGATCACAGATTTTGAAATTTTTTTTAGTGATCACAGATTTTGCCCCGAATTGCTCTATCTCTGCTAGTTTCCAAGAAAATCAAAGTTTTATATTTTCATACTGTTAATGCTAAAAGGCCTTATCCTGGTTTTAGCATTAATATTGTGATTGACAAAGAATTACTCTTTGTTTTAATATATATAATTGCTGAATTCCTTGAGAATATTGCTGTCCCTTTCTAAATTAAGTCCGAATCTAATTGTCAAATCGGCTAAGAGGTCTAAGATGAAGTTTCCGGTTTTTAGCCTAATAAGATTTTTCCTTCTTCTTAACATAGCTCTTCAAGAGAAAGGTAACGTCCAAATAAAGCTCCATTTTCCTACTCCACATTACAATAATTGCCTTTTTATTTCATATTGCTACAACTTTGGTTGGTATATTGGTTGAGAGTAATTTACCTTAATTTGGATCCAAAAGTACAAATAGTTTTTCTTCTACCAGTACTAAAGTTCCTCATCCCAACATTTGGCCCAGTCGAACCGGATTTTGAAGGAAACATATAGATTTGATCTCTGGGAATTCTATCGAGTGGTTACTCTTTTGCCATACAACTCTTGTCATCAACATTTTCTCAACTTCTCAATATATCATTAACATAAATCAGGTACGTTTACATTTTGCTTGTGACATTCCATTAGTTCTAAAAGTGCATTCAGGAAAGCGAAAGGGCATTTTTTTTAAATCGTGTTAAAATTACATTTGCTGCTATATTGATAGCCAACATGTGTAAATGAAATCAAATCAAAAAAAAAAAAAATCAAAAGTGCTTAATAAAATAAATTTCTACTTATTGGTTAATAATTTAATAATTTTTGATATTCCTATTAAATAATATTACATATTTGAATAATTAAAAAAAAAAAAAAGAATTAACAAAACCAACAAAAAATTTAAGAAATAAAGAAACAAAGAAATAAAGAAGAAATAAAGGAAACTACAAAGAGAAGAAACGTGGATTTACTCCTGTCAAAAAAAACAACGTGATCACTACCAGCACCCGTAAGTCCGTTTGATATTTTTTTTAATTCCTACGCATTTTTAATTCCTACGATATTTAAAAGAAATTCCAAAATTATTTGTTCAATAATTTTGATAGAAAAAGTTAATAATTGGTCACTAAGTTTACGGCGAATTGTCTTTATTCCACAATCCCCTCTGGTTCCCCCTTTTGCAAATTCTTTTACAGAATTATATTCGTATGGTAATGCAGTTCTCCTTTGCTGTATTACTTTATTTTACATCACACTGTTAAATTATTTTTATTCCTGCTAATACAATTCTCTTGAGTGATTTAAGACTATTTTTTTCACTCGCTCTGTGATATTGATGATCTCTTTAATTTGAAAATATATACATCTCTTTAAGTTACAACAATCGATCTCTTAACCTATAGTTCTTTGTCGTTAAGTTGAATTTGCTTACAGCTTTTGTTTCTATTAGAGTGTTGCCGAGAGGATGTATGTTAGGAAATCTTTTTAACCAAATTTAGTAAAGTTATTTAAAATGTTGCAAAATATATATACAATTTTTAAAAGTACTTATATAAATATAAACAAATAAAACAATACAAAGTGCTACTTAATTCTCAATTGGTTAAAGAACTACAATTCATTCAATTCCTAAAGTAAATCAAATTATCTAAAATAAATAAATTAAGCTTAATTCTAAATTTATTAAATTTTACTACTACTATAAATAATCCTACATCATACAAAAAAAATATTATAACAAATTTTTGTTAAAATAATTATTCATAAATAATTCGTTTTCCCAAAAATTAAAATTAAAAGTGTACAAAATAATTTTTTCGTGCTCCTAATTCATAAATAATATTCAAAATTTTTCATCCATAACAATTTTGGAAACATTTTCAACAAATTCGATAGTATTTATGCAAAGTTTAAGATCTGCACGACAACACTGTTCCTTTTGTTTAATTTTTCATAATTACATCCCAAACCAGCACATATTCTAGTTGAATATTTGGAAAATATAGAGCTTCTTCAATAAACCAAGCAAAACAATATATCTTTTTATGTATTAATTCAATATATAAACAAAAGAGTTTTTTCCAAATTTAATATTTGAATTAAATTAAAAAAGAGTTTTTTCCAAATTTAATATTTGAATTAAATTAGAAATTTTTTAAACTAATTTAAATACGAATGTTACCATTCTCTAAAACATTTAATAATTATTTTTAATATATGATATGAAAATTTGCTGTTATATTTTCAAATGAAAATTACATACATTAATAACAAAAAACATAAATAAGTTTCAAAATTTTTTAATAACAAAAAGTATAAATAAAAAGCTAGTTCTTTAAATAAACGATTGCATCCTTTTACTCGTTGGTTCAGTGATATAGTGGTTCGGTGATTTCAAAAATTTCAGTATTATTGAGGGTACAGACCTAATGAATATTTAGTCCCTTGAAATAATACTAGGTTTGTAATATATTAAAGTTCAACGAATTTTACGAAATTTATTTGACTTTTTCCTGTTTTTATTTCTGTTACTATATATGAATTCAATACAATAAATATTTAACAATTGAATTTTTTCAAAAATCTTTTGAATTTCGGTTGGTTCGAGCAAAGTTTTTTGAATAATTTATCAAAATATCTATATATTTTGGCGATTTTTCATAACTTTTTGACATTTACAAATTTTCTATTGGGATCTTGATTAAAACTTTTATTTGTTATCATAGTTTTCGAAATTGTTTGCTACATTTGGTAATTTTGCGATATTTTCTCATCCATTTAATCCGAATTTCTCCATCGGTGGTAACATTTTTAAAAGTTTCAAGATTATTTCCTATCCTAGTTACTATAGCGACAAAATTTTCAAACTTTTAATAAATTTAGAGTTGCTATTTTAGTACCAAATTGATTTGTATTGCTCTTCAATTCGAATCATTCGTTATTTTTCAATATTTGTAGTTCAAAGATTGTCTAAGATATACAAATAAATTTCAAAATGTCGTTGGACAATTTTATTCGCTTATCCGATAGCATGGTTGAATTTGAGGCAGACCTTAATGACAACCAATATCCGTTGACTTCGCTACATACCCTTGAAGTACATCGTCAGGAGTTAAGGTCAAGTTGGAATAGAATTAAGGGTGCCTATGAGAAGTTCATTTTGGAAATTGAAAAGGAAGCTGATGCTGAAGACCCTGTAGATATTGAATCATTTAAACTTAAATACAAAAGCACATATATTACCTATTGTAATTGTTTAACGAAATTGTCGGAAATGTCAGATTCGTTATCAGTGCATCCTGTTTCCATTCCTCCTCTTTTCGGGTCTCCGGTTTCCGTTCGCCCTGCTTCTGTTCCTGAAACTATTGTACATCCCATTGATAATCCTGGACAGCCAAGTACCTCTAGGGATATCGGGCCACAATATCGCGCTTCTAATAGCCTCCACTTGCCGCCAATTGACATCGATATTTTCTATGGTGACTACGCTTCCTGGCCCACTTTCAGAGACATGTTTACTGCGATAGTGTCCAACTCTAAAGCCAGCAATGTTGAAAAGCTTTTCTTCCTAACACAAAAGACAAAAGGTGAGGCCAGGGAGATAGTTAAAAAGAGTCCCCTTACCAACGATGGGTTTGATATGGCTTGGCGTGATTTATGCGTCCGATTCGAGAACAGAAGAGTCCTTGTAAATGGTCAGTTGAAGATCCTTTTCAACCTCCAGACCTTTAATGGTGAAAATAGCAAGGCGCTTAAACAAATCCAAACAGACATCAACTCCTGCATTACTATTCTTAAGCTTTACAATATCGATGTGTCCAGCTGGGATCCGATCTTCGTATTTATCTGCACAAACAAGCTTCCGGAGACAACATTAACACTTTGGGAACAGGAATTGCGAGATAAAACGGCTATTCCAAAATGGCCGGAACTCAATGAGTTCTTGACCAATCGGTACCGCACCTTAGAATCGGTTTCCGAGATTCGAGGTCCAACAAGTTCTAAAAATAGTTCTTTCAAATCCAACAATGTCCCCAATTCAAATCCAAAGTCCAAGGTCCATAGCTTCCAAACCAATATCTCTAGTCCACAGTGTCAATTGTGTCCAAAAGAGAGTCATGCGATACGCAAATGTCCGAAATTCTTGAAGATGGATTACCAGAGGCGCTTTAATGAAGTCAAGAAGGAAGGATTGTGCCTTAACTGTTTCTCTAAAACCCACTCCGTGAGAAACTGTTCAAGCAAACACACATGTTTTAAGTGCATAAAGCGGCACCACACATTGCTTCACAAGGAAGAAGAGAAACCAAATTTGTCATCAGCAACTAGTAACAATAATGCCTCATCGCTAAATCCTAACTCAACCCCGTTTAATAGTTCGAATTCCAATACAATACAGTCCACAAGTAATCCAGGTCCAAGCAGAGTCCAATCTTGTTTTGCGTCAAATTTTAAAGGAGTTTTATTAGGAACAGCATGGGTCAACATTTGCCACTTAGGCACAAAATACCAGGTGCGTGCATTAATCGATTCAGGTTCGGAAGGTACGTTCATTTCCGAAAACATTTTCCACAGGCTTAAGCTTCCGTCGCAGACCACTAGCGCGCAAATTTCGGGACTCAATAATGCAGTTTCAGCGAAGGTACAATACCAATGTTCTTTCACATTAGGTTCGCAGTTAGATAGTGATGTTTCTATTCCGGTTACGGCACTGGTTGTTCCACAGTTGTCAAATAACCTTCCATCTCAGATTATACCAAGATCCCAATTTTCTAATCTCCCTCAAATTCCACTGGCCGATCCTAAATTCTATATAAGTTCAAAGATAGATATGCTCATCGGTGGTGATATTTTCCCTTCCATTGTTTGTTCAGGTATTAAACACAATGTTTGTCAGTCCCTCGTCGCACAAAAAACCATCTTTGGATGGATACTTACAGGTCCTGTTTCCAGTCTTCCCGGTCCAAGTCCCACAGTTACTTCCTACTTCTGTGAAATTTCCTTAGATAAGGAAATTTCACGCTTTTGGGAGGTGGAGAATCTTCCTAGGAAGAACATCTTGTCTCCATCAGACCAGTATTGTGAGGATTTATATCTTAGGACTACAAGGCGAAATTCAGAAATGAGATATGTCGTATCACTACCTTTTAAAGAGGAGTTTCCAAACACTATTAATATCGGACATTCCAGGTCCAGTGCAATGGCACAGTTCTTTCGGAATGAGGCTAGGTTGATTCGAACCCCAAACTTTAAACTCGAGTATGATAATGTGGTTAAGGAGTATGAAGAATTGGGGCATATGATCCAAATTCGATCACCTAATAGCCCACTAGATCCAAACAGCTATTATTTACCACATCATGCTGTCATAAAGCCGGATAGCGTTTCCACAAAAGTTCGAGTTGTGTTCAATGCGTCTGCTCCTTCTTCCAACGGACAGAGCTTGAACTCATTACTCCATATAGGGCCTGTTCTACAAAATGATTTAACGCTGCTGATATTAAAATGGCGGTTCTTTCGTTTCGTTTTCAACGCCGATATTCAGAAGATGTACAGGCAAATTTTAGTCGATCCAGAGCAAACTCGTTTTCAACGAATCCTATTCCGAAACAATCCAAATGATCCGATTTGTGATTATGAGTTGAAAACTGTAACTTTCGGTGTAAATAGCGCACCATACCTCGCAATTAGAACATTAATCCAGCTATCGGATGACGTTAAGTCCATTTTTCCAATTGCCAGCAATATTCTAAAGAATTCCATGTATGTTGATGATGTCCTTGGAGGAGCACATACAAAACATGATTCCATTGTGGCGAAAAACGAGCTAATCCAAGCTCTAGGTTCCGCTGGACTTTTACTAAGAAAATGGACTTCAAATTCCACCGATATCCTAGCAGATATTCCCTCGGACCATTTGCTCCGAGAAGATTTTCTGAAATTTGAAGACTGCAGCTCAGCAAAAACTTTAGGCATCCGATGGAACGCGTGTTCGGATGAATTCTATTTTGTCGCTAGTCCTTTTCCAGAGTCTTTGAGTTATACGAAACGTGAAGTCCTATCCCAGATCGCCAAGCTGTTTGATCCTGCTGGGTGGTTAGCCCCTTCAATTATTTTAGCCAAGATTATAATGCAGAAGATATGGCGAGATGGAACTGGGTGGGACGAAATCCTTTCTCCAGATACTTTATCACAGTGGAAGTCTTTCCAAGCGAATTATTACCATATCAATACAATTCGTATTCCACGTTGGATTGAATATCGTAGAAATGCGCAAGTCCAATTCCATGGGTTCTGCGATGCTTCGGAAAAAGCATACGCAGCGGCGATTTACATTCGAATAACTCACAATAACTCTGTTTCTACCTATCTAATGTCATCCAAGACAAAAGTAGCTCCCATTAAAACACTATCTATTCCGAGATTAGAACTATGCGGAGCACTTCTTTTAGCAGAGATGGTCGATAACTTAATACCTAGATTTGATATTGAACGATATTCTGTTCATTGTTGGACGGACTCAACAATAGTCCTTTCGTGGTTGGCGAAACCAGCGTGTTGTTGGATGACCTTCGTAGCAAACCGAGTCTCCAAAATCAGCGAAATAGTAGACTATCAACGATGGAGACATGTGAATTCTGAAACTAATCCTGCAGATCTCGCAAGTCGAGGAGTGAGTCCACCGGATCTTGTG
Organism: Stomorhina lunata; assembly: GCA_933228675.1. Lineage (NCBI taxonomy): Eukaryota > Metazoa > Arthropoda > Insecta > Diptera > Rhiniidae > Stomorhina > Stomorhina lunata. The sequence continues at coordinate 125,180,246 of OW121741.1, read as the reverse complement.
GACAACAATCTATGGTGGTATGGTCCACAATGGCTAAAAGAGGAATGTCCAAACTGGCCTAGATTTGAGATTTCCAAACTTCCGATTACCGACACAGAAGCAAAAGCGGTCCAAGTACACTTCTCGTATTTCAACAATTATGAAGACATTTTAGAGCGGTTTTCATCATATTCCAAGGCTATCCGAGTCTTGGCATATGTATATAGGTTTTTTTATATAACACATCGTCGTTATCGTCACAGTTTTTCAAAAGATTCGCTATCCCTATCCAGTTTTGAACTAAAATCCGTTCAAGATCGCCTTATATCCGTTTGTCAAATGGCAGGTTATGCCAACGAATACAGGGCTCTTTCAATTCGTCAACAAATGTCCAAATCCAGTAGCGTTCTGAGCCTCAATCCATTCCTTGATCCCGAAGGTATTATCCGATCCTGTGGCCGACTTGAATCTTCACCTGCGCTTACTTATAACGAGAGAAATCCTATCATAATTCCATATGACTGTCAATATTCGCGCCTTTTGATTAGATTTATCCATGACGTGAGTCTGCATGGCGGAAACCAACTGGTCTTACGACTTTTAAGGACCCAATACTGGATACCAAAGGCCAAAAATCTAATCAAAAGCATAATTAATAAGTGCAAAACGTGTACAATATACAAAAAAAGATGTCAAAGGCAAATTATGGCGGCCTTACCTAGCGAACGGTCCGAGTTTTCAAGGCCCTTTACTCACACTGGTTTAGACTTTGCGGGCCCATTCGATGTTAAGAGTTATTCCGGACGAGCTTGTCGTATTTCGAAGGGATATGTATGCGTGTTCGTCTGCTTTTCTACCAAAGCAATTCACTTGGAAGCCACATCAGATTTGTCAACTTCAGCCTTTTTAGCAGCATTTAACCGCTTTGTTTCTCGTCGTGGATGTCCACTCCATATCCACTCCGATAATGGTAAAAACTTCGTTGGAGCATCGAAAGTCCTTGCACGTGAGTTTATCCAAACTTCCCAGCAACGCATACTCTCCAATTTCGCTCACCAAAACATATCTTGGCACTTTATTCCACCTGGTGCTCCTCATATGGGTGGTTTGTGGGAGGCTGGGGTCAAAAGTTTTAAGACTCACTTCCGGAAAATTGCTGGTCCACATAAATATACGTTCGAAGAATTGTCCACCCTACTTGCCAAAATAGAGTCATGTCTCAATTCTCGCCCTATATCGCCTATTTCTTCGGATCCAACTGACCTATGTGCACTTACTCCAGGACATTTCCTTATAGGAGCTCCAATTTTATCTCCAATTGATCCTCAGATAAATGATTCAACAATTTCCATCACAAATAGGTGGCAGCGACTTAAATCGATCCATCAAAACTTTTGTTTCCGATGGAAAAATGAATATTTAAAAGAAATAAATAAGAGAGTAAAGTGGAAGAGACCTGAAATCGACGTTGAACCCGGTGCATTGGTAGTGATCAAAGACGAAAACCTTCCTCCGAACTCGTGGAGGCTTGGTAGAGTCGTCAAGATATTTTCCGGTACAGATAACCGCGTAAGAGTTGCAGAAATTTTGACTCAACGTGGGACAATAACAAGACAAATCGTAAAACTAATAATTCTTCCAACCGATCCTTAAAATTTGTTCCTAAGCCTTTTATTATTTTTTCCTATTATTATTTTCTTTCTTTTCCAGCTTCGTCATGCCTAAAGGTTCTTCAAACTCATTGAAACGACTTTCCGTGAAAAACAATCCGTATTTATGTCGCGTTTGCAAGCGTCCACACCCGCTCCGAACATGTCGCAAATTCCTAGCGATGAACATGGCAGATCGTTTAAAAACCGTTCGTAAGCACAAGTATTGTTCCAACTGCCTAGCCCATGATCATTCACAAGGAACTTGTTTCACGAAACATGGCTGTAAACACTGCAGGAAGTTTCACCATACCCTGCTCCACGTAAACCCACGTTTGGCTAAGGACTTACTACCTGCCGGTTCGCGTTCCCCGTCTCGATCCCAGTCCCGATCACCAAGTCCAAAACCCTCAACGTCTGCTCAAGCTGCTAGGGCAAATCATTCAAGGTCCTCCAGAAATCGCAATGACTCAGCAACCTCGAAACCTAATCGAGAATCGTCCCCTGCATCCTCTTCGAAGACCGCTACCTTAACATCGATAATCCGTCAAAATACTATTATTTTGCTGCCAACTGTATTAGTGAAAATCGGATCCACGAACTCGCTTGCACGGTGTTTGTTAGATTCAGGATCTGCATTGAGTCGTGTATCCAAAAAGTTAATCGACAAATATAAACTCACAGCATATTCTTTAAACGATGAGACCATTTGTCCGTTGGTCTTAAAATCGAGATTTGACTTATCTTCGAAGATTGAGGGGACTTTTCGGGTCGATAATAGGATTCCTATGCGCACTCCAGCTCAATCCCTACCGGAGTCATATAAGAAGCATTTTAAGGACCTATTTTTAGCCGACTCTAAGTTTTACGAGTCGTCATCCATCGACATAATAATTGGATCCGACTTATATCCAAAGGTTATTTGTCAAGGGGTATTTTCAAGGACAGGGTTTCCAACTGCTCAGAGTACAGTCTTTGGTTGGTCAATTTACGGTCCATGCACATTATAACTTATTTATATTTACTTATGCACTTTTAGGCAAGCTACAAGCAACTTGTGAACGTAGCTATCTATTTTTTCTACAAATAAAACCTATATTTTTGAATTCCTTATAATTCTTATTTCTCAATTGAATTGTAATTACACTTTGAAATTTGAACTGAATTAAAATTATCCTAGTTTAAGATATTAATCTGAATTCCAATTGAATTTTTATTTCCAGAATTCTCATCTTAGACACTTCCTGATTGACATTTTTCATTTCCGTTGCATATACTGCAAGGCGGGCGGCAATGTTAATGCTAAAAGGCCTTATCCTGGTTTTAGCATTAATATTGTGATTGACAAAGAATTACTCTTTGTTTTAATATATATAATTGCTGAATTCCTTGAGAATATTGCTGTCCCTTTCTAAATTAAGTCCGAATCTAATTGTCAAATCGGCTAAGAGGTCTAAGATGAAGTTTCCGGTTTTTAGCCTAATAAGATTTTTCCTTCTTCTTAACATAGCTCTTCAAGAGAAAGGTAACGTCCAAATAAAGCTCCATTTTCCTACTCCACATTACAATAATTGCCTTTTTATTTCATATTGCTACAACTTTGGTTGGTATATTGGTTGAGAGTAATTTACCTTAATTTGGATCCAAAAGTACAAATAGTTTTTCTTCTACCAGTACTAAAGTTCCTCATCCCAACACATACAAAAATTTTAAAAAAATTGAGTTTTAGTACGAATTTTGAAATTTTTTTTAGTGATCACAGATTTTGCCCCAAATTGCTCTATCTCTGCTAGTTTCCAAGAAAATCAAAGTTTTATGTTTTCATACAAAAATTTTCAAAAAATTGAGTTTTAGTACGAATTCTGAAAATTTTTTTTAGTGATCACAGATTTTGCCCCAAATTGCTCTATCTCTGCTAGTTTCCAAGAAAATCAAAGTTTTATGTTTTCATAAAAAAATTTTCAAAAAATTGAGTTTTAGTACGAATTTTGAAATTCTTTTTAGTGATCACAGATTTAACCCCAAATTGCTCTATCTCTGCTAGTTTCCAAGAAAATCAAAGTTTTATGTTTTCATAAAAAAATTTTCAAAAAATTGAGTTTTAGTACGAATTTTGAATTTTTTTTTAGTGATCACAGATTTTGTCCCAAATTGCTCTATCTCTGCTAGTTTCCAAGAAAATGAAAGTTTTATATTTTCATAAAAAAATTTTCAAAAAATTGAGTTTTAGTACGAATTTTGAATTTTTTTTTAGTGATCACAGATTTTGTCCCAAATTGCTCTATCTCTGCTAGTTTCCAAGAAAATCAAAGTTTTATGTTTTCATACAAAAATTTTCAAAAAATTGAGTTTTAGTACGAATTTTGAAATTTTATTTAGTGATCACAGATTTTGCCCCAAATTGCTCTATCTCTGCTAGTTTCCAAGAAAATCAAAATTTTATGTTTTCATACAAAAATTTTCAAAAAATTGAGTTTTGGTACGAATTTTGAAATTTTTTTAGTGATCACAGATTTTGAAATTTTTTTTAGTGATCACAGATTTTGCCCCAAATTGCACTATCTCTGCTAGTTTCCAAGAAAATCAAAGTTTTATATTTTTATTCAAAAATTTTCAAAAAATTGAGTTTTAGTACGAATTTTGAAATTTTTTTTAGTGATCACAGATTTAGCCCCAAATTGCTCTATCTCTGCTAGTTTCCAAGAAAATCAAAGTTTTATATTTTCAAACAAAAATTTTCAAAAAATTGAGTTTTAGTACGAATTTTGAAATTTTTTTTAGTGATCACAGATTTTGCCCCAAATTGCTCTATCTCTGCTAGTTTCCAAGAAAATCAAAGTTTTATATTTTCATACAAAAATTTTCAAAAAATTGAGTTTTGGTACGAATTTTGAAATTTTTTTTAGTGATCACAGATATAGCCCCAAATTGCTCTATCTCTGCTAGTTTCCAAGAAAATCAAAGTTTTATATTTTCAAACAAAAATTTTCAAAAAATTGAGTTTTAGTACGAATTTTGAATTTTTTTTTAGTGATCACAGATTTTACCCCAAATCGCTCTATCTCTGCTAGTTTCCAAGAAAATCAAAGTTTATATTTTCATACAAAAGTTTTCAAAAAATTGAGTTTTAGTACGAATTTTGAAATTTTTTTTAGTGATCATAGATTTTGCCCCAAATTGCTCTATCTCTGCTAGTTTCCAAGAAAATCAAAGTTTTATGTTTTCATATAAGAATTTTCAAAAAATTGAGTTTTAGTACGAATTTTGAAATTTTTTTTAGTGATCACAGATTTTGCCCCAAATTGCTCTATCTCTGCTAGTTTCCAAGAAAATCAAAATTTTATGTTTTCATACAAAAATTTTCAAAAATTGAATTGCTCTATCTCTGCTAGTTTCCAAGAAAATCAAAGTTTTATATTTTCATACAAAAATTTTCAAAAAATTGAGTTTTAGTACGAATTTTGAAATTTTTTTTTAGTGATCACAGATTTTGCCCCAAATTGCTCTATCTCTGCTAGTTTCCAAGAAAATCAAAGTTTTATGTTTTCATACAAAAATTTTCAAAAAATTGAGTTTTAGTACGAATTTTGAAATTTGTTTTAGTGATCACAGATTTTGCCCCAAATTGCTCTATCTCTGCTAGTTTCCAAGAAAATCAAAATTTTATGTTTTCATACAAAAATTTTCAAAAAATTGAGTTTTGGTACGAATTTTGAAATTTTTTTTAGTGATCACAGATTTTGAAATTTTTTTTAGTGATCACAGATTTTGCCCCAAATTGCACTATCTCTGCTAGTTTCCAAGAAAATCAAAGTTTTATATTTTTATTCAAAAATTTTCAAAAAATTGAGTTTTAGTACGAATTTTGAAATTTTTTTAGTGATCACAGATTTAGCCCCAAATAGCTCTATCTCTGCTAGTTTCCAAGAAAATCAAAGTTTTATATTTTCATACAAAAGTTTTCAAAAAATTGAGTTTTAGTACGAATTTTGAAATTTTTTTTTAGTGATCACAGATTTTGCCCCAAACTGCTCTATCTCTGCTAGTTTCCAAGAAAATCAAAGTTTTATGTTTTCATACAAAAATTTTCAAAAAATTGAGTTTTAGTACGAATTTTGAAATTTTATTTAGTGATCACAGATTTTGCCCCAAATTGCTCTATCTCTGCTAGTTTCCAAGAAAATCAAAATTTTATGTTTTCATACAAAAATTTTCAAAAAATTGAGTTTTGGTACGAATTTTGAAATTTTTTTTAGTGATCACAGATTTTGAAATTTTTTTTAGTGATCACAGATTTTGCCCCAAATTGCACTATCTCTGCTAGTTTCCAAGAAAATCAAAGTTTTATATTTTTATTCAAAAATTTTCAAAAAATTGAGTTTTAGTACGAATTTTGAAATTTTTTTTAGTGATCACAGATTTAGCCCCAAATTGCTCTATCTCTGCTAGTTTCCAAGAAAATCAAAGTTTTATATTTTCAAACAAAAATTTTCAAAAAATTGAGTTTTAGTACGAATTTTGAAATTTTTTTTAGTGATCACAGATTTTGCCCCAAATTGCTCTATCTCTGCTAGCTTCCAAGAAAATCAAAGTTTTATATTTTCATACAAAAATTTTCAAAAAATTGAGTTTTGGTACGAATTTTGAAATTTTTTTTTAGTGATCACAGATTTAGCCCCAAATTGCTCTATCTCTGCTAGTTTCCAAGAAAATCAAAGTTTTATATTTTCAAACAAAAATTTTCAAAAAATGGAGTTTTAGTACGAATTTTGAATTTTTTTTTTAGTGATCACAGATTTTACCCCAAATCGCTCTATCTCTGCTAGTTTCCAAGAAAATCAAAGTTTTATATTTTCATACAAAAATTTTCAAAAAATTGAGTTTTAGTACGAATTTTGAAATTTTTTTTAGTGATCATAGATTTTGCCCCAAATTGCTCTATCTCTGCTAGTTTCCAAGAAAATCAAAGTTTTATGTTTTCATACAAAAATTTTCAAAAAATTGAGTTTTAGTACGAATTTTGAAATTTTTTTTAGTGATCATAGATTTTGCCCCAAATTGCTCTATCTCTGCTAGTTTCCAAGAAAATCAAAGTTTTATGTTTTCATACAAAAATTTTCAAAAAATTGAGTTTTAGTACGTATTTTGAAATTTTTTTTAGTGATCACAGATTTAGCCCCAAATTGCTCTATCTCTGCTAGTTTCCAAGAAAATCAAAGCTGTATATTTTCATATAAAAATTTTCAAAAAATTGAGTTTTGGTACGAATTTTGAAAATTTTTTAGTGATCACAGATTTTGCCCCAAATTGCTCTATCTCTGCTAGTTTCCAAGAAAATCAAAATTTTATGTTTTCATACAAAAATTTTCAAAAAATTGAGTTTTAGTACGAATTCTGAAATTTTTTTTAGTGATCACAGATTTTGCACCAAATTGCTCTATCTCTGCTAGTTTCCAAGAAAATCAAAATTTTATGTTTTCATACAAAAATTTTCAAAAAATTGAGTTTTGGTACGAATTTTGAAATTTTTTTTAGTGATCACAGATTTTGAAATTTTTTTTAGTGATCACAGATTTTGCCCCAAATTGCTCTATCTCTGCTAGTTTCCAAGAAAATCAAAATTTTATGTTTTCATACAAAAATTTTCAAAAAATTGAGTTTTGGTACGAATTTTGAAATTTTTTTTAGTGATCACAGATTTTGAAATTTTTTTTAGTGATCACAGATTTTGCCCCAAATTGCACTATCTCTGCTAGTTTCCAAGAAAATCAAAGTTTTATGTTTTCATACAAAAATTTTAAAAAAATTGAGTTTTAGTACGAATTTTGAAATTTTTTTTAGTGATCACAGATTTTGCCCCAAATTGCTCTATCTCTGCTAGTTTCCAAGAAAATCAAAATTTTATGTTTTCATACAAAAATTTTCAAAAAATTGAATTGCTCTATCTCTGCTAGTTTCCAAGAAAATCAAAGTTTTATATTTTCATACAAAAATTTTCAAAAAATTGAGTTTTAGTACGAATTTTGAAATTTTTTTTAGTGATCACAGATTTTGCCCCAAATTGCTCTATCTCTGCTAGTTTCCAAGAAAATCAAAATTTTATGTTTTCATACAAAAATTTTCAAAAAATTGAATTGCTCTATCTCTGCTAGTTTCCAAGAAAATCAAAGTTTTATGTTTTCATACAAAAATTTTCAAAAAATTGAGTTTTAGTACGAATTTTGAAATTTTTTTTAGTGATCACAGATTTTGCCCCAAATTGCTCTATCTCTGCTAGTTTCCAAGAAAATCAAAATTTTATGTTTTCATACAAAAATTTTCAAAAAATTGAGTTTTGGTACGAATTTTGAAATTTTTTTAGTGATCACAGATTTTGAAATTTTTTTTAGTGATCACAGATTTTGCCCCAAATTGCACTATCTCTGCTAGTTTCCAAGAAAATCAAAGTTTTATATTTTTATTCAAAAATTTTCAAAAAATTGAGTTTTAGTACGAATTTTGAAATTTTTTTTAGTGATCACAGATTTAGCCCCAAATAGCTCTATCTCTGCTAGTTTCCAAGAAAATCAAAGTTTTATATTATCAAACAAAAATTTTCAAAAAATTGAGTTTTAGTACGAATTTTGAAATTTTTTTTTAGTGATAACAGATTTTGCCCCAAATTGCTCTATCTCTGCTAGTTTCCAAGAAAATCAAAGTTTTATATTTTCATACAAAAATTTTCAAAAAATTGAGTTTTGGTACGAATTTTGAAATTTTTTTTAGTGATCACAGATTTAGCCCCAAATTGCTCTATCTCTGCTAGTTTCCAAGAAAATCAAAGTTTTATATTTTCAAACAAAAATTTTCAAAAAATTGAGTTTTAGTACGAATTTTGAATTTTTTTTTAGTGATCACAGATTTTGCCCCAAATCGCTCTATCTCTGCTAGTTTCCAAGAAAATCAAAGTTTTATATTTTCATACAAAAATTTTCAAAAAATTGAGTTTTAGTACGAATTTTGATATTTTTTTTTAGTGATCACAGATTTTGCCCCAAATTGCTCTATCTCTGCTAGTTTCCAAGAAAATCAAAGTTTTATATTTTCATACAAAAATTTTCAAAAAATTGAGTTTTAGTACGAATTTTGATATTTTTTTTAGTGATCACAGATTTTGCCCCAAATTGCTCTATCTCTGCTAGTTTCCAAGAAAATCAAAGTTTTATATTTTCATACAAAAATTTTCAAAAAATTGAGTTTTAGTACGAAATTTGAATTTTTTTTTAGTGATCACAGATTTTGCCCCAAACTGCTCTATCTCTGCTAGTTTCCAAGAAAATCAAAGTTTTATGTTTTCATACAAAAATTTTCAAAAAATTGAGTTTTAGTACGAATTTTGATATTTTTTTTAGTGATCACAGATCTTGCCCCAAATTGCTCTATCTCTGCTAGTTTCCAAGAAAATCAAAGTTGTATGTTTTCATACAAAAATTTTCAAAAAATTGAGTTTTAGTACGAATTTTGAAATTTTTTTTAGTGATCACAGATTTTGCCCCAAACTGCTCTATCTCTGCTAGTTTCCAAGAAAATCAAAGTTTTATGTTTTTATACAAAAATTTTCAAAAAATTGAGTTTTAGTACGAATTTTGAAATTTTTTTTAGTGATCACAGATTTTGCCCCCAAACAGCTCTATCTCTGCTACTTTCCAAGAAAATCAAAGTTTTCTGTTTTCATATAAAAATTTTCAAAAAATTGAGTTTTGGTACGAATTTTGAAATTTTTTTAGTGATCACAGATTTTGCCCCAAATTGCTCTATCTCTGCTAGTTTCCAAGAAAATCAAAGTTTTATATTTTCATACAAAAATTTTCAAAAAATTGAGTTTTAGTACGAATTTTGAAATTTTTTTTAGTGATCACAGATTATGCCCCAAATTGCTCTATCTCTGCTAGTTTCCAAGAAAATCAAAGTTTTATATTTTCATAAAAAAATTTTCAAAAAATTGAGTTTTAGTACGAATTTTGAAATTTTTTTTAGTGATCACAGATTTTGCCCCAAATTGCTCTATCTCTGCTAGTTTCCAAGAAAATCAAAGTTGTATGTTTTCATAAAAAAATTTTCAAAAAATTGAGTTTTAGTACGAATTTTGAAATTTTTTTTTAGTGATCACAGATTTTGCCCCAAATTGCTCTATCTCTGCTAGTTTCCAAGAAAATCAAAGTTGTATGTTTTCATAAAAAAATTTTCAAAAAATTGAGTTTTAGTACGAATTTTGAAATTTTTTTTAGTGATCACAGATTTTGCCCCAAACTGCTCTATCTCTGCTAGTTTCCAAGAAAATCAAAGTTTTATATTTTCATACAAAAATTTTCAAAAAATTGAGTTTTAGTACGAAATTTGAATTTTTTTTTAGTGATCACAGATTTTGCCCCAAACTGCTCTATCTCTGCTAGTTTCCAAGAAAATCAAAGTTTTCTGTTTTCATATAAAAATCTTCAAAAAATTGAGTTTTAGTACGAATTTTGAATTTTTTTTTAGTGATCACAGATTTTGCCTCAAATTGCTCTATCTCTGCTAGTTTCTAAGAAAATCAAAGTTTTATGTTTTATACAAAAATTTTCAAAAAATTTAGTTTTAGTACTAATTTTGAAATTTTTTTTAGTGATCACAGATTTTGCCCCAAATTGCTCTATCTTTGCTAGTTTCCAAGAAAATCAAAGTTTTATGTTTTCATACAAAAATTTTCAAAAAATTGAGTTTTAGTACGAATTTTGAAATTTTTTTTAGTGATCACAGATTTTGCCCCAAATTGCTCTATCTCTGCTAGTTTCCAAGAAAATCAAAGTTTTATGTTTTCATAAAAAAATTTCAAAAAATTGAGTTTTAGTACGAATTTTGAATTTTTTTTTAGTGATCACAGATTTTGCCTCAAATTGCTCTATCTCTGCTAGTTTCTAAGAAAATCAAAGTTTTATGTTTTATACAAAAATTTTCAAAAAATTTAGTTTTAGTACTAATTTTGAAATTTTTTTTAGTGATCACAGATTTTGCCCCAAATTGCTCTATCTTTGCTAGTTTCCAAGAAAATCAAAGTTTTATGTTTTCATACAAAAATTTTCAAAAAATTGAGTTTTAGTACGAATTTTGAAATTTTTTTTAGTGATCACAGATTTTGCCCCAAATTGCTCTATCTCTGCTAGTTTCCAAGAAAATCAAAGTTTTATGTTTTCATACAAAAATTTTCAAAAAATTGAGTTTTAGCACGAATTTTGATTTTTTTTTTAGTGATCACAGATTTTGCCCCAAATTGCTCTATCTTTGCTAGTTTCCAAGAAAATCAAAGTTTTATGTTTTCATACAAAAATTTTCAAAAAATTGAGTTTTAGTACGAATTTTGAAATTTTTTTTAGTGATCACAGATTTTGCCCCAAATTGCTCTATCTCTGCTAGTTTCCAAGAAAATCAAAGTTTTATATTTTCATACAAAAATTTTCAAAAAATTGAGTTTTAGTACGAAATTTGAATTTTTTTTTAGTGATCACAGATTTTGCCCCAAATTGCTCTATCTCTGCTAGTTTCACAGATTTTGCCCCAAATTGCTCTATCTCTGCTAGTTTCCAAGAAAATCAAAGTTGTATGTTTTCATAAAAAAATTTTCAAAAAATTGAGTTTTAGTACGAATTTTGAAATTTTTTTTAGTGATCACAGATTTTGCCCCGAATTGCTGTATCTCTGCTAGTTTCCAAGAAAATCAAAGTTTTATATTTTCATACAAAAATTTTCAAAAAATTGAGTTTTAGTACGAATTTTGAAATTTTTTTTAGTGATCACAGATTTTCATACAAAAATTTTCAAAAAATTGAGTTTTAGTACGAATTTTGAAATTTTTTTTAGTGATCACAGATTTTGCCCCAAATTGCTCTATCTCTGCTAGTTTCCAAGAAAATCAAAGTTTTATATTTTCATACAAAAATTTTCAAAAAATTGAGTTTTAGTACGAATTTTGATATTTTTTTTAGTGATCACAGATTATGCCCCAAATTGCTCTATCTCTGCTAGTTTCCAAGAAAATCAAAGCTTTATGTTTTCATACAAAAATTTTTAAAAAAATTGAGTTTTAGTACGAATTTTGAATTTTTTTTTAGTGATCACAGATTTTGCCCCAAATTGCTCTATCTCTGCTACTTTCCAAGAAAATCAAAGTTTTCTGTTTTCATATAAAAATTTTCAAAAAATTGAGTTTTGGTACGAATTTTGATATTTTTTTTAGTGATCACAGATTATGCCCCAAATTGCTCTATCTCTGCTAGTTTCCAAGAAAATCAAAGTTTTATGTTTTCATACAAAAATTTTAAAAAAATTGAGTTTTAGTACGAATTTTGATATTTTTTTTAGTGATCACAGATTTTGCCCCAAATTGCTCTATATCTGCTACTTTCCAAGAAAATCAAAGTTTTCTGTTTTCATATAAAAATTTTCAAAAAATTGAGTTTTGGTACGAATTTTGAAATTTTTTTTAGTGATCACAGATTTTGCCCCAAACAGCTCTATCTCTGCTACTTTCCAAGAAAATCAAAGTTTTCTGTTTTCATATAAAAATTTTCAAAAAATTGAGTTTTGGTACGAATTTTGAAATTTTTTTAGTGATCACAGATTTTGCCCCAAATTGCTCTATCTCTGCTAGTTTCCAAGAAAATCAAAGTTTTATATTTTCATACAAAAATTTTCAAAAAATTGAGTTTTAGTACGAATTTTGAAATTTTTTTTAGTGATCACAGATTATGCCCCAAATTGCTCTATCTCTGCTAGTTTCCAAGAAAATCAAAGTTTTATGTTTTCATAAAAAAATTTTCAAAAAATTGAGTTTTAGTACGAATTTTGAAATTTTTTTTAGTGATCACAGATTTTGCCCCAAATTGCTCTATCTCTGCTAGTTTCCAAGAAAATCAAAGTTGTATGTTTTCATAAAAAAATTTTCAAAAAATTGAGTTTTAGTACGAATTTTGAAATTTTTTTTAGTGATCACAGATTTTGCCCCAAATTGCTCTATCTCTGCTAGTTTCCAAGAAAATCAAAGTTGTATGTTTTCATAAAAAAATTTTCAAAAAATTGAGTTTTAGTACGAATTTTGAAATTTTTTTTAGTGATCACAGATTTTGCCCCAAACTGCTCTATCTCTGCTAGTTTCCAAGAAAATCAAAGTTTTATATTTTCATACAATAATTTTCAAAAAATTGAGTTTTAGTACGAAATTTGAATTTTTTTTTAGTGATCACAGATTTTGCCCCAAACTGCTCTATCTCTGCTAGTTTCCAAGAAAATCAAAGTTTTCTGTTTTCATATAAAAATCTTCAAAAAATTGAGTTTTAGTACGAATTTTGAATTTTTTTTTAGTGATCACAGATTTTGCCTCAAATTGCTCTATCTCTGCTAGTTTCTAAGAAAATCAAAGTTTTATGTTTTATACAAAAATTTTCAAAAAATTTAGTTTTAGTACTAATTTTTAATTTTTTTTTAGTGATCACAGATTTTGCCCCAAATTGCTCTATCTTTGCTAGTTTCCAAGAAAATCAAAGTTTTATGTTTTCATACAAAAATTTTCAAAAAATTGAGTTTTAGTACGAATTTTGAAATTTTTTTTAGTGATCACAGATTTTGCCCCAAATTGCTCTATCTCTGCTAGTTTCCAAGAAAATCAAAGTTTTATGTTTTCATACAAAAATTTTCAAAAAATTGAGTTTTAGCACGAATTTTGAATTTTTTTTTAGTGATCACAGATTTTGCCTCAAATTGCTCTATCTCTGCTAGTTTCTAAGAAAATCAAAGTTTTATGTTTTATACAAAAATTTTCAAAAAATTTAGTTTTAGTACTAATTTTGAAATTTTTTTTAATGATCACAGATTTTGCCCCAAATTGCTCTATCTTTGCTAGTTTCCAAGAAAATCAAAGTTTTATGTTTTCATACAAAAATTTTCAAAAAATTGAGTTTTGGTACGAATTTTGAAATTTTTTTTAGTGATCACAGATTTTGCCCCAAATTGCTCTATCTCTGCTAGTTTCCAAGAAAATCAAAGTTTTATGTTTTCATACAAAAATTTTCAAAAAATTGAGTTTTAGCACGAATTTTGATTTTTTTTTAGTGATCACAGATTTTGCCCCAAATTGCTCTATCTTTGCTAGTTTCCAAGAAAATCAAAGTTTTATGTTTTCATACAAAAATTTTCAAAAAATTGAGTTTTAGTACGAATTTTGAAATTTTTTTTAGTGATCACAGATTTTGCCCCAAATTGCTCTATCTCTGCTAGTTTCCAAGAAAATCAAAGTTTTATATTTTCATACAAAAATTTTCAAAAAATTGAGTTTTAGTACGAAATTTGAATTTTTTTTTAGTGATCACAGATTTTGCCCCAAATTGCTCTATCTCTGCTAGTTTCCAAGAAAATCAAAGTTGTATGTTTTCATAAAAAAATTTTCAAAAAATTGAGTTTTAGTACGAATTTTGAAATTTTTTTTAGTGATCACAGATTTTGCCCCGAATTGCTGTATCTCTGCTAGTTTCCAAGAAAATCAAAGTTTTATATTTTCATACAAAAATTTTCAAAAAATTGAGTTTTAGTACGAATTTTGAAATTTTTTTTAGTGATCACAGATTTTCATACAAAAATTTTCAAAAAATTGAGTTTTAGTACGAATTTTGAAATTTTTTTTAGTGATCACAGATTTTGCCCCAAATTGCTCTATCTCTGCTAGTTTCCAAGAAAATCAAAGTTTTATATTTTCATACAAAAATTTTCAAAAAATTGAGTTTTAGTACGAAATTTGAATTTTTTTTTAGTGATCACAGATTTTGCCCCAAATTGCTCTATCTCTGCTAGTTTCCAAGAAAATCAAAGTTGTATGTTTTCATAAAAAAATTTTCAAAAAATTGAGTTTTAGTACGAATTTTGAAATTTTTTTTAGTGGTCACAGATTTTGCCCCGAATTGCTGTATCTCTGCTAGTTTCCAAGAAAATCAAAGTTTTATATTTTCATACAAAAATTTTCAAAAAATTGAGTTTTAGTACGAATTTTGAAATTTTTTTTAGTGATCACAGATTTTCATACAAAAATTTTCAAAAAATTGAGTTTTAGTACGAATTTTGAAATTTTTTTTAGTGATCACAGATTTTGCCCCAAATTGCTCTATCTCTGCTAGTTTCCAAGAAAATCAAAGTTTTATATTTTCATACAAAAATTTTCAAAAAATTGAGTTTTAGTACGAATTTTGATATTTTTTTTAGTGATCACAGATTATGCCCCAAATTGCTCTATCTCTGCTAGTTTCCAAGAAAATCAAAGCTTTATGTTTTCATACAAAAATTTTTAAAAAAATTGAGTTTTAGTACGAATTTTGAATTTTTTTTTTAGTGATCACAGATTATGCCCCAAATTGCTCTATCTCTGCTAGTTTCCAAGAAAATCAAAGTTTTATGTTTTCATACAAAAATTTTTAAAAAAATTGAGTTTTAGTACGAATTTTGAATTTTTTTTTAGTGATCACAGATTTTGCCCCAAATTGCTCTATCTCTGCTACTTTCCAAGAAAATCAAAGTTTTCTGTTTTCATATAAAAATTTTCAAAAAATTGAGTTTTGGTACGAATTTTGATATTTTTTTTAGTGATCACAGATTATGCCCCAAATTGCTCTATCTCTGCTAGTTTCCAAGAAAATCAAAGTTTTATGTTTTCATACAAAAATTTAAAAAAAATTGAGTTTTAGTACGAATTTTGATATTTTTTTTAGTGATCACAGATTTTGCCCCAAATTGCTCTATATCTGCTACTTTCCAAGAAAATCAAAGTTTTCTGTTTTCATATAAAAATTTTCAAAAAATTGAGTTTTGGTACGAATTTTGAAATTTTTTTTAGTGATCACAGATTTTGCCCCAAATTGCTCTATCTCTGCTACTTTCCAAGAAAATCAAAGTTTTCTGTTTTCATATAAAAATTTTCAAAAAATTGAGTTTTGGTACGAATTTTGAAATTTTTTTTAGTGATCACAGATTTAGCCCCAAATTGCTCTATCTCTGCTAGTTTCCAAGAAAATCAAAGTTTTATGTTTTCATACAAAAATTTTCAAAAAATTGAGTTTTAGTACGAATTTTGAAATTTTTTTTAGTGATCAAAGATTTTGCCCCAAATTGCTCTATCTCTGCTAGTTTCCAAGAAAATCAAAGTTTTATGTTTTCATACAAAAATTTTCAAAAAATTGAGATTTAGTACGAATTTTGAATTTTTTTTTAGTGATCACAGATTTTGCCTCAAATTGCTCTATCTCTGCTAGTTTCCAAGAAAATCAAAGTTTTATGTTTTCATACAAAAATTGAGTTTTAGTACGAATTTTGATGTTTATTTAAGTGATCACAGATTTTGCCCCAAATTGCTCTATCTCTGCTAGTTTCCAAGAAAATCAAAGTTTTATGTTTTCATACAAAAATTTTCAAAAAATTGAGTTTAGTACGAAATTTGATATTTATTTTAGTGATCACAGATTTTGCCCCAAATGGCTCTATCTCTTCTAGTTTCCAAGAAAATCAAAGTTTTATGTTTTCACATAAAAATTTTCAAAAAATTGAGTTTTAGTACGAATTTTAAAATTTTTTTTAGTGATCACAGATTTTGCCCCAAATTGCTCTATCTCTGCTAGTTTCCAAGAAAATTAAAGTTTTATGTCTTCATATTAAAATTTTCAAAAAATTGAGTTTTAGTACGAATTTTTATATTTATTTTAGTGATCACAGATTTTGCCCCAAATTGCTCTATCTCTGCTAGTTTCCAAGAAAATCAAAGTTTTATGTTTTCATACAAAAATTTTCAAAAAATTGAGTTTAGTACGAAATTTGATATTTATTTTAGTGATCACAGATTTTGCCCCAAATGGCTCTATCTCTTCTAGTTTCCAAGAAAATCAAAGTTTTATGTTTTCACATAAAAATTTTCAAAAAATTGAGTTTTAGTACGAATTTTAAATTTTTTTTTAGTGATCACAGATTTTGCCCCAAATTGCTCTATCTCTGCTAGTTTCCAAGAAAATTAAAGTTTTATGTCTTCACATAAAAATTTTCAAAAAATTGAGTTTTAATCTATTTTTAGAGGAAATTTTTCAAAAATTTTTTTCAAAAATTTCATATTTTTATAGCAATTTTTTTTAAAATTGCCTTTTTTATAGGAAGTTTTTTAAAAATTTCATATTTTAGTAGGAGATTTTCAAATATTTCGTATTTTTATAAGAAATTTTTCGAAAATTTCCTATTTTTATAGGAAATTTTTCAAAAATTTACTATTTTTATAGGAATTTTTTCGAAAATTTCCTATTTTTATAGGAAATTTTTGCTTTTTACATTTATCTTAAACATG
Source organism: Stomorhina lunata (assembly GCA_933228675.1). Lineage (NCBI taxonomy): Eukaryota > Metazoa > Arthropoda > Insecta > Diptera > Rhiniidae > Stomorhina > Stomorhina lunata. The sequence continues at coordinate 125,163,242 of OW121741.1, read as the reverse complement.
TTCTCTTTGAAGAGTAGTGCCAAATTTATTTAAAAGTTTTTGCAAAGTTGTAACACAAGATTCATTGTATTATGATATTGGTGTAGTCATCTTAGGCAAAACCTTTATTGATTAAGTTCTTCCCTAAGCTTAAAGTGCTGTTTAATTTTTTCCGCAAAAAAGTACAAAATTTGCCTTTTAAAAATAACTGCTCTATCTCCTTCCGAAAATTGTCTGTCATTTACTTGACACATTTGTTAAAAGAAGGGGTTGCCATAAAGAAAAACACATAAATTTCAGGAATAACTTATATAAGTGAATCGCTGTTAGAGAAACATTTTGCATAATTTATGTAAGTTTGTTACGTTTTATTTAATAAATGTGTTTTTATTGTGTGTATAACATATAAAAAATTGTTTTCTTAGTTTATTTCATTTATAAACAGATGTGGGCAAAATAAATGTTTTTATGTGAAAAGCTACATGTGATGAGCCAAATCAAAATTTGGTTCATCATGTGCAGCATCAGTATTTAGAGAAAACTTATCAACAACTTTGATGGTATTGAAACATTTTATAAGCAATATTTTCATTATATTCTAATCTAAGGCAACTATAATGAATTAGATGTTATTAACCCTTATACACTCCTTGGGTCAATTTGACCCAATTTTGTTTTTCAAACGCAAAATTATCTCATTAAATAATTAGATATGAATGTGAAACTTTAATTTATCCATTATAGGGACGATTATTATGTTTTTAAAACAAAGTAATAATATTAAAATTTTTCCTTCCCCCTCCACTTTTCAAAACACGATTTACACACATTTAGTACCCTTTGGGTCAATATGACCCAACAAGCGATATTTCAAGCTTAATTCCGTTTTATAATTTTTTTTTTCCTATTAAACATAATTGAATCGAGTTCACCTTCATTCAGAAGCATCTATCAATAATTTGTTCAGTGAAATAATCAATAAAATCGCTTTCATTCAATGTTTTTCCATTCATGGCCTGTTTACATATTACGTAACGCTATTTTCGCAATTTTTTGTTTTCAAATTATACAACTATAGCATCATATGTTCCAAACAAAAATAAATAAGTTTTCCTCTTAAGATCTCTTCATCTTTCAGCCGACGTAAGAGATCATGAACAAAAAAACAACTAAAATACTACATCATTACATCAAAACTTGTTCCTAATTACATATGTAAGCGCGAGACTAAACGTTGGCAGTTGCATTATTTTCAAACACGATAGATGCATCAGCGTATAGATCTTGTGGACTTAAATGAATCCTGGCTTGAGTTTTAATAAAAACTTCAGAAGCAGGCTTTATCTAGCAGAACTTGCAGATCAATGAGTTAACAAATGGGCATATTTTGTGAAGAATATTTCCAAGGCATTTGATAAAGTTTGGCATGAAGAACTTCTATCAAAACTTATTGCCTTTGACGTTGGTAATAACTTCTCAAGGTTTATATCAAGCTTCCTCAGAGATCGCTCTATACGAGTTGTTATAGATGGGTTCTCTTCAAACGAGTTCAAGATTTATTCAGGGATACCGCAAGCTCTGTTCTTTCTCCAAGTCTATTTCTTATCTTTATAAATGACCTTCAACATCAAATTTCCAATCCCATATACTCTTTTGCAGATGATAGTAATATTTGCCATTCATATTCATTCAATCATAGGCCAAGCGTTCTTGAGGTTGGCGCTATGAGACAAAACATGAATTAATCATTAAACCGATATTTAGAAACAATTTCAGAATGGGGTCATGCGAATGGATGTTTTATGCTAACGCATAAACGCGCGGCAAACAATGTTTCTTCATCTGTTGTTGTTGTTGTTGTAACTGCGATATTATTGGTAATATCGTAGAAGTGACAGTCCTTGGTCGGAATCCTAAGAATTCCGAGTTGTTCCGGTACGAAGAACCGACTGCAGTGGGAACGTTCTTTATCTGTATTAATGGGTGGTGTACATATTGAGGAATCAGATGCTCTTGATGTTCTGGGCAAGTGATGTCCATACGACAAAATACATCTTTCAAGTGCCGAAAGAAGCATTCAAGTGCCTCAGTTTTCTAAAACGGTGCAAGAGATTCTTAACTTCATCTGATCTGCTTACTATTTACACCACCTCATGCATGGGCTGGAGCTTCAAAGTCTATTTTGGAGCTTCTCGACCGTGTGCAAGATATGGCGAAAGTGCTCATAGGAACTCTATTGATTTACAGGAGTACCATCGTAATTTGAGTTGTGTCACATTGTCCTATTGTTTATACTTTGGAATATGCTCTAACGAAATCAGAGAACTCGTTCTCGAAGCTTGGACTTTTTTTGCGCAATACACGTCATTATTTTAGAGCTCATTCCTTTGCGATCGATTGGACGGTAGACCGTACGAACACGCTACATTAAATTCGCCCTTCAACAATATATGTAGTTCGTATGTGGAATTCACTCCCCGCAGAAGTTTTCACTACCAGTTGCAATATAGGTATAAACACGACTCCATGTATCCTCCCATATTCTATTTTCTTACTTCCAACATAATGTATTGCATAAGTAGGGGTCATCCCCTGAGTGCTAGTCCTAAATTAAACAAAAATCCTATGTTAAATATGAAATTTTGTTAATATTTCATTGTTGGGTCATATTGACCCAAAGGGTAATATAAAGGGCACAAATCCAAGGAAAGTAGAAGGGTTAAAAAAGTTTGTGTCAACTACGAAATTTTTAGCCCAACTGTTACTTGAATCAAATTGTAGGCCTTTTTGTTACACTAGCTTAACTTTTTTCATGAGTTCCAGCTATTGTCATTATAATAGCTGCTGTTTTTCTACTCAATAATGTTTTCCCTTTTTTACTTGACTAAGAAATAATATGTATGTTTCATTTAATAGGGGGTGTTTGAATTTTGTCCTTTTTATCTCCATTTCCTTTGTAACATGTACTTCACTACTACTACAAAAAATGTACCAACTAAGCTTTGGGAATGGTATATACTATACAATTTTCTTAATATACGCTTTTTTTGCAATGCGTAATGATTTATTGTATCTTTAATTTATTGCATAGAAAAACAGAATCCAAAATGAAAACAAATATATAAAATATGTATCGAAATCAAACATGTTATTGTACTTTTTTAAAAAGTAATCCAAGGAATAAGGGTTTTTAGGGATTTAAGAAATGAAAACATAAATAATGGGAATATTTTTTATTGTTACATAAAGAAATGTTTAGAATAGTTGGGTTAGACTGTCGCTGAAAGCAAATGAAATTTAGAAAGAGTCATAAATTATGGCTTTTGACATGTCTAAAGTTTGTTCTAAAAGCAATTCTTTAATATGGACTTTTATGTTTAAAACAAAAACAATTTAAAAACTGGGAAAAAAATTAAAAATTTTAATATTCCCATGATATTGTATTCGGATGAGATAAGCAGAAGTATGAACTTTAAAAACATAAGAAAAACATCAAATTCCAGCCATCTTTAATATAATATCTCCAACAATAATGAAACTTTTTGCGTTACAATTGACCACCACTACATTATAAGTTTGTGCTAATGTGTGTGACGCATGGAAATATTTATTTAGACCCACCTTTTAGTATACCAATAGACTAAGAATCACTTTGAGTAGATTAAGCGATGTCAGTCTATCCGTCCGTCCGTCTGGCTGGATGGCTGACTGAGCCCCCATGTAAGCCATGTAATCAAAGTAAATGTCACAATTCTAAAGATAATTTGATGAAATTTGGCATAGACCATTTTTGATAGTGGGACCATGGCTATTGAAATTCGTTAAAATTGGTCCATTATTTATGGTAACTTCCATAGGTCCCACTTTCCGGAATTGATATTTTGGCCTCAAATATCAATATTTTTTCATGAAATTTAAAAAACTATTGCTTACTTAAACCAAAATCAAACATTTTACCAAAGCTCCCATACAAACTCTTCTATCAAAACACACTAAATGGGATAATTATCTGAAAATAATGACAACTTTAAGTTTAGTTTTTGCATACAAAATTTTCGTAAAAACTGTAATAATTTTTCAAAATTTCAAGATAATCGTTTCACATTTGATCCTAGCCCCCATATAAGTCAAAATGACGGAAGTAACTAAGAAAATGTTTGAATTTTGACAAAATTTAGGAAATATTTTTCTTTATACACGAAAAAGAACACTTTTGGCCCTGGTGATGAAGGATATCGTTTGGTCGGGCTTGGCCAACTATAGCACTTGATTATTTGTTTTTTATTTAAATTTTTTTTTTATAAAATTTGCCGTTTTCCAAGAGGCTGATCCATTAGTTTTATCATATCTTAAAAACGTATTACTCGGTTTTGTTGAAAATTACAAAAAAACAAAAAAACAAATCAAAACATCTTTAAATGTTTTTAAGATCATTTTTGGATATGATTAACGGATCCGGAGTTATTTGCACTTCATTTAAAATTTTTGTTTTCTTTAAATTTCAATATTTTTATTTTTTAAAAACTCAAAAAATCTATGATGATAAAAATAAAGAAATTTCATAGTTTTGCTATCAAGACTTAAAGAAAATTTTCTATAAAAAAATTTTTATACAAAATTTTCTAAAGAAAATTTTGGATATTAAATTTTTCTGTGGAAGATTTTTGGCATTAAAATTTTGTATAGAAAATTTTTAGTATTAAAATTTTGTATAAAAAATTTTTGGTATTAAAATTTTGTATAAAAATGATTGGTATTAAAATTTCGAATAAAAAATTTTTGGTATTAAAATTTTTTAAATAAAATTTTTTACATGAAAATTGTGCATAGAACATTTTTGATATGAAATTTTGTATAGAAAATTTTTGGTTTTAAAATTTTCTGTACAAAATATTTGATATCTAAATTCTCTGTAAAAATTTTTGGTGTTTAAATTTCCTTTAGATAATTTTTGATATGAATGAATTTTTGATATTAAAATTTTCTATAGAAAATGTTTGGTTTAAATTTTTGAATAAAAAATTTTTAGTATTAAAATTTTGTATAGAAAATTTTTGGTATTATAATTTCCTGCCAAAATTGTTAGTACTAAATTTTGCTATGAAAAATTTTTGGTATTAAAATTTTCTATAGAAAATTTTTGGTATTAAAATTTTCCATAGAAAATTTTTGGTATTAAAATTTTCTATAAAAAATTTTTGGCATTAAAATTTTCTATAAAAAATTTTTGGCATTAAAATTTTCTATAGAAAATTTTTGGTATTAAAATTTTCCATAGAAAATTTTTGGTATTAAAATTTTCTATAGAAAATTTTTGGTATTAAAATTTTTTATAGAAAATTTTTGGTATTAAAATTTTCTATAGAAAATTTTCGGTATTAAAATTTTCTTTAAAAATTTTTTTGGTGTTAAAATTTTCCATAGAAAATTTTGGTATTAAAATGTTCTATTGAAAATTTTTGGAATCAATTTTTCTATAGAAAATTTTTGGTATTAAGATTTTCTATAGAAAATTTTTGGTATTAAAATTTTCTATAGACAATTTTTGATATTAAAATTTTATATAGAAAATTTTTGGTATTTAAGTTTGGTAAAAAAAATGTTTGGTATTAACATTTTCTATAGAAAATTTTTAGTATTAAAATTTTGTATAAAAAATTCTTGTGTTAAAACTTTGTATACAAATTTTTTAGAATTAAAATTTTTCATATTAAAATTTTATATAAAAAATTTTTGATATGAAAATTTTCTACAGAAAATTTTTGGTATTAAAACTTTCTATGAAAAGTTTTTGGTATTAAAATTTTGGTACTAAAATTCTCTGTACAAACTGTTGGTGTTTAAATTTTCTATAGATAATTTTTGATATTAAAATTTTCTATAGAAAATTTTTGGTATTCAAATTTAGAATAAAAAATTTTTAGTATTAAAATTTCGTATAGAAAATATTTGGTGTTAGAATTTTTTGTCAAAATTGTTAGACCTTTTCTATAGAAAATTTTTGGTATTAAAATTTTCTATAGAAAATTTTTGGTATTAAAATCTTCTATAGAAAATTTTTGGTATTAAAATTTTCTATAGAAAATTTTTGGTATTCAAATTTTCAATAGAAAATTTTTGGTACTAAAATTTTCTATAGAAAATTTTTGGTATTAAAATTTCTATAGAAAATTTTTGGTATTAAAATTTCTATAGAAAATTTTTGGTATTAAAACTTTCTATGAACAATTTTTGGTATTAAAATTTTCTGTAGAAAATTTTTGGTATTCAAAATTTCGATAGAAAATGTTTGGTAATAAAATTTTCTATAGAAAATTTTTGGTAATAAAATTTTCTATATAAAGTTTTTGGTATTAAAATTTTCTATAGAAAATTTTTAGTATTAAAATTTTCTATAGAAAATTTTTGGTATTAAAACTTTCTATAAAAAATTTTTGGTATTAAAATTTTCTATGGAAAATTTTTAGTATTAAAATTTTCTATAGAAAATTTTTTTACCAAAAAAGTATCAAAATTTTTTATAAAAAGATCTTGTGTTAAAATTTTGTATACAAAATTGTTAGTATTAAAATTTTCTATAAAAAATTTTTCATATTAACATTTTATATAAAAAATTTTTGGTATGAAAATTTTCTACAGAAAATGTTTGGTATAAAATTGTCTATAGATTTCAACAATATTTGGTGCAGTGATTTTTTAAAAGCAGTTTTTTTTTCAAATTTCAGTATTTATTTTAAATTTCATGAAAAAATATTAACAATTGTGGAAAAAAATAATTAATGGAACGATTTTGACGAGTTTTTATATCCATGGTCCCACTGTAAAAAAAAATATATGTGCAAAATTTCATAACATCTTTATTTCATCTTTAGAATTGCGACCTGTACTTTGATTACATGGGGGTACAGCCAGCCAGCCGTGCAGCCATCGCTAAGTCGACTCAGAAAGTGATTTTAAGTCTATTGGTATACTAAGAGGTGGTTTTAAGACAAATATTTCTATGCGTTGCATACATCGGCAGAAACTTATAATACCTTTTCCACCTATGGTGGTGAAGGGTATAATTACATATATCTAATGAGCACTTTTGCTAGAACAGCAGTTTAAAAATTTTTAAAAGTCTAGCGACTTTAATATGTGCTGCTTATAATTGACTGTAAAAGGGTTGAACTAGGGGATATTCAGTGGCATATACATCTACTACATATATCCATACAAATGTCTAACATAAAATACACACGTAACTGTCAACAACATCACTTTTGAAACTCAACACTCAACTTCAAATTTTACCCCTACTACACTCACTCATATGTACAAAAAATTCACTTACACACATTCATTCTTTCACTCATTTCATAATCTCACGATGGCAACTGCAGTCAGCAGAAACAACTCATGATACTATTGTTGAAAATAAAATATTTTTTTTTTACTCAAAACTTTTTGGACTATTTTGAGTTACAAAAAATAATAGAGGAAAAATAATAAAAATTTTACTCCCAGAAGAATTATTTTGAAAAAGTGAGT
>OW121741.1:125013233-125153233 GCA_933228675.1 Stomorhina lunata | reverse complement strand
TTTATTGCAATTGGTCAGGCGATATGGCTGTTAGGGACTTAGGCTCCTTTTTTATTTGAAAATAAAACATGATTTTATCAGGTGTTTTTAGAAGGTATTTGTAGTTTACAAAACTTTTTAATGAATTTCAAATAAACATTTAGTTCTGAATAAACAAAGTACATTTTTATACCCACCATCAAAAAGAATCGGGGGTATATTGAGATTGTCATTCCGTTTGTAATTTCCCTAATATTGGCTCACAAACCAAAAACGATATATATTCTCAATCCTTATGAAATTCTAAGACGATTGAGCAATGCCCGTCTATCTGCCGTCTGTCTGTCTGTCTGTTGAAATCACGATAACGCCTAAACGAAAGGAGCTATCTCACTGAAACTTAGCAAAAATATTCTTCATCTCTCGGAAAATTTTGGTATTGAAATTGGGCGAAATCGGTTAACATTTGACCATAGCTCCCGTATAACCTCGCCTACGCTAATCGCTTAAAGAGTGTTCTAAAAAATATGCATTTACTATTTTAGACAAAATTTATCCATAGTGCAAGAAATAATTTATTTTTTGATCAAGTTAGTTTCTATAGATATGTCAGATACTATTATTTTAGAAATTATTAATTTTCAATAGTTATTTCAATCAAAATAGACTGCGAAAAAAAAGTTCGTGAAAATATAATTAAAACTTTTCAAAAAAATCCGTCATGGACTTTTAAAAAAATAGCTAAAGATTTGAAAGTTGACCCTCGAACGGTTTCTAATGCCATCAGACGGTATAAGGAAAACCTGAGCATTGAAAGAAAACCTGGATCAGGGAGGAAAAAAGGTCCTACAGATATTGGTAAGGCAAAAGAAGTCGAGCGACTCTTTCGAAGAGCGCCTAACACTTCTTTAAGAAAAGCAGCTCGTACAGTGAAATGTTCTACGAATTTTGCACATAGAGTCAAAGCTTATGCTGGACTGAAGACATACAAAGTCCAAAAGGTTCCAGATTGCAATGCTATAAAGAACTTAGAAGCAAAAAAACGAGCGAAAAAATTGAAGTCTGATTTTATAAAAAAATACACCTGTTGTGTGATGGATGATGAAACATACGTACTGGCAGATTTTTCTCAACTTCCTGGTCAAGATTTTTATGTTGCTGATAAATTCCCTAAGAAGTTTCTCGTGTGGCAAGCTATTTGCAGTTGTGACAAAAGAAGTAAAGTATTTGTGGCATCTACCACAATAAACACAGAAATTTATATAAAGGAGTGCCTACAAAAACGGTTGTTACCCTTTTTAAGAGAGCACAGAGTGACTACATTTTTTTGGCCCGATTTGGCATCATGCCATTATGGAAAAAAGGCACTTGAGTGGTACTCAAAGAATAATGTCATTTTTGTCCAGAACTTCGGCCTGTGGAAAGGTATTGGGCTCTGGTAAAGAAGGAATTGAAGAACACAGGAAAGATTTCCAAGAACATGTCCGATTTTAAGCGCAGGTGGAACACATGCTCCAAAATGGTATCAGAAGCAACTGTAAAATCTTTAATGGGAGGGTTTCCGAAAAAAGTCGATAATTTAGCAAAACCCGAGTACTAAGTAAACATTTTAATGCTAAATGATTTTGTATAATATGCCATTATATTTGCGTATTTTGTAGAATTTTTATATTAAAAGGTTTGGTTTTTATTTAAGAAAATCCAACTACAAATTTTATTTAGAGCACTCTTTATTTGCTAATAAATAACAAACTATAATAGCTATGATGATAAAATTTGGTATATAAAAGTTTTGCATAAGCCGTAGGCAGTATAAAACATTTCATCAAAATCAGTTTACATTTAGTCATAGCTCCCATACAAAAAACTTACGGAAACAGCCAAAATTTTACCTAAAATACACTTAAATGCCAATAAATCACTAAATTTAGTATGAGGAGCTCTTATGTCAATGCCAACCAGTGTGCAAAATTTTGTGACAATCGGTCACCATTTGACCATAGCTCTCATATAAAAAACTTACGGAAACACAAAAATACAAAAAGAAAAGGGGGTTTATGTATGTCTGTCCGTCAAATAGAAGCACGATAGCGCCTTAACGAAAAGGGTTACAGCAACAAAATTTCACAAGAGAAAGTCTTATGTGAATGCAAGCCAGTGTGTTACAATCGGTTACTATTTGACCATAGCTCCCATATAAAAAACGTTCGGAAACACAAAAATACAAAAAGAATATACGGTTTATGTCCGTCTTTCCGTCAGAGAAATGCGCGATAGCTTCTTAACTACAAGAGCTAGAGTGACAAAATTTAGCAAAAATATTTTTGATATGTTATAAAAATTGTGTGCTGAAAATGGGTAAAATCAATTCACATTTAGTAAGAGCTCCCATATAATCCTGCCCCAGGAATCACATTTATGCTGATGAATTGAATAAAATTGTAAAATCTATGACTACTAAATTTGGAACAGAGAAGTTTTATGCAACTTTCAGTTAGTATGTCAAATTTTATAGGAATCGGTCCATTTTTGACCATAGCTTTCATATAAAAACCGCTTCCGGTAACCACTAAAATGCCACAAACGCCAGTTAAAAGCTATTAAATTATAGACTATGTCAGCTATGGCTTATATTAATATCAGCCAGTATGTAAAATTTTGTAACAATCGGTTAGCATTTGGCTATAGTTCTTATATATATATATATCTTCCCCTTTTTATATGTACAATCAAAAAGATTTGGAGGTACATATTAAGATTGCATCTACTAAATTAGATAACTATCAATCAATGTTAGGTCCAGACTTTATACACGGTAGATGCATTAGGAACTCCTAACAAAATATATGAACCTGGCGTGTTCCTATTAACATGTTTATGGCACAACGATTCCATGTTTCGTTTGCATTTTGTCCAAGGTAATACTAGGGAAACCACTTATATACTTTTATATATTGAACTATTGTAAATATACCACTGCAACCGAATTTAGTCCAAATATATTACCAACAACACCACATTTGGTCAACTTGATGGTGGGTATACAAGATTCGGCACAGCCGAATATAACACTCTTACTTGTTTATATGTAAATCTTTTTAAAAGACCAAATGACTACTAATCAGATATCCCACAGTGCGTATGAGTATTATTGAATTCATATAATAGCAATAAATATCACTTATACGTATCAGTAAATTTAATTTGTACAAATTACAGGTGTTTTCTAAAAAATTGAGTATTTATTTATGTAATTTTATTAATTTTAATCAAAAGCAATAAATCTTTTTAAATATAAATAATATTATAGAAAAGCATAAGATTTTAATAATATGCAGGATATTTATTTCTAATGATAATTACATGTATTTAAAAACAAATTGCCTTACTTTGACATGGACAAATAACATAATACATTTCTGGGAATTCTGGAATTTATCCATATACAATCTCCTAATTGAGATATTTTTGCAAATAAACAAAACAATAAAAGATTTTGTAATTTGATATTGACCTTTTGAATAAATTACCATTGTTTATGACAATAATATTGTGTAATTGCAGAAATATGGTTTCAAACAATATCTTATGGATTTGAAAGAAAATAGAATGTATTTTAGGGTAATTTATTATCTGTTTAAATGTCTTAAATATTTCTATTTGAAAACATGAAATATTTTTTATCTCTCATAAAGAAATTTTTGTGTTTTATGATGAATTTAATGTTACAATTTATTGTTAAATCAATAAAACTCTAATACCAGTAGGAAATTTCGGATTTTTTATAAATTTCTAACAATATCAAGAAAAAGACTAGAGTATGACTTTTAAATTTTTTCATCGAGATACTAATTTAGCTATCAGCTATTTGACTTTAGAAAATATTTAAATTTATATTGAAAATGTTATTTTCATACATTTTTAATATACATTTGTACGGGGAAAGAACAAATAATTTATGACGAATTTAAGAAAAAATCTTAGCAATAAAAAAAGTAATTTTATGGAAAGAAAATCTCATTTAATACAAGAAAATATCTGCTTTAGTTTGATATGGTCTATTCTAGAATTATTTTATAATCTCAAATAATTCGTTCAATTTTCCTTCATAGAAAAACAAATACATTTTTTTTGTGGATTCTAAATAAACACAGAATCATTTAAACGATATTTTTGATTTTATTATTTTTCGATTTCAATTATTTGGCAATTATTTTGTATCAAGGGGAAAAAATAGAAAAACAAAGTTTTTAAAATGTTTCCGGTTTACATGTAAATAAAAAAGTTATTAAAAAAACTAAACTGACATTGATTTTTTGCTTTTAAATCAATATATGTACACGTTATTTTCCATAAAACTGAGTTTAGTATATTTGGTGCCTGCCATTAAAATGAATGACGCAGGTCACTGAATAATTTTTTTTTGTTTAAGAGAAAAAATATTGTAAATATTTCTACAGACAATTTTTTGCTATGAAATTTTTCTATGAAATTTTTATGGTTACAAGAATTTTTCAGCAAAAATTTTTGTATAGAAATTTTTTTAATGAAGACTTTTTGTGTAGAAATAATAACTTAATCATAATTTTCTGTAGAAAAATTTTTGTAATGAAAAATTTTTCTAAAGAAAAGATTTCATAATTAAAATGTTTCTAAAGAAAAATTACCCTTTCGTTAAAAAATTTTTCTATCGATTTTTTTTATTATAAAAATTTTTCTTTTGAAAATTTTTCATGATATAAATATTTCTATGGAAAATTTTTCATCATATAAATTTTTCTATAGAAAATTTTTCGATATAAAAATTATCCATAATTTTTCTAGAGAAACTTTTTCATTAGAAATTTTTTTTCTAGTAAATTTTTCATTATAAACATTTTTCTATATAAAAATTTTCTGTACACAAATTTTTCGTTAAAATTTTTTTTTTTTTGAAAATTTGTCGTTATAAAAATTTTTCCAATGAACATTTTTTATTACAAAAATTTTTCTATAGGAAGTTTTTCATTGCAAAAATTTTTTTATAAAATTTTACATTATAAAAATTTTTGTATATAAAATTTTTTATTATAAAAATTTTTCTATACAAAAGTTTTCTTTATAAAAATTTTTCTATAACAAATTTCTCATTGTAAAGTTATTTCTATAGAAAATTTTATATTATAAAATTGTTTGCATAAAAAATTTTTCATCATTAAAATTTTTTTATAGAAAATTTTTCATTTTAAAAATTTTTCCATACAAAATTTTTAATTATTAAAATTTTTATATTGGAAACTTTTTGTTTTAAAAATTTTTCATTATAGAAATTTTTCATTATAAAAATCTTTCTGTAGAAAATTTCTTAGTAAAACATTTTTTCTATAGAGAAGTTTTTCTATAAAAAACTTTTTTAAATTTACCATAAAATAATTTTCATTATTAAAATTTGCTATGGAAAATTTTTCATTATAGCATGTTTTTTAGAGAAAATTTTTCGTTGTGAACATTTTGCTTTAGAAAATTTTTCGTTACAAAATTTTTCTATAGAAAATTTTTCGTTATAAAAATTATTCTATAAAAAAGGTTTCATTATAAAAATTTTTCTATAGAAAAGTTTTCATAAAAAAAATTGTCTAATGAAAATTCCTTCTTATAACAATTTCGTTATAGAAAATTTTCTATAGAAAACATTTCGTTATATTTTTATATAGAAAATTATTTATTAAAAAATTTTTCCATAAAAAATGTTTCGTTATAAAAATTTTTTTATAAAAAACTTTTCATTATAAAAATTTGTCTATAGAAAATATTTTGTCTACAAAAAATTTTTCTTTACAAAATTTTTCTATATAAAAATTTCTTTACAAAATTTTTCTATATAAAATTTTTCATTATAAAAATTTTTCTATAGAAAATTTTTCATTTTAAAAACTTTTCTATAGAAAATTTGTCACTATAAAAATTTATCTCTAGAAAATTTTCAATAGAAAATTTTTCATAATACAATTTTTTGTAAAGAAAATTTTTCTTTAAAAAATTTTCGTTATAAAAATTTCTCTACAGAAAACTTTTGGTTATAAAAATTTTTCTATAAAAAACTTTTCATTATAAAAATTTTTCTATAGAATATTTTTCATTATAAAAATTTAGCTATAGAAGATTTTTCATTATAAAATTTTTGTATTGAAAATTTTTATAGAAAATTATTTGTTATAAAAATTATTATTAATTTTTCATTATACAATTTTTATAATGAAAAATTGTGTAGAACATTATTTTAAAAAAGTTTTTCATTATAAAAATGTTTCTATAGAAAAGTTTTCATTGTAAAAATTTTACTATAGAAAATTTTTCGTTATAAAAATATTTCTACAAAAAATTTTTCTATAGAAAATTTTTATTTTTAATAATTTTTCTATAGAAAATTTTTAGGTTTAATAATTTTTCTATAGAAAATTTTCCTTAAAAATGTTTTCTATTGAAACTCTTTCATTATAAAAATTTTTGTATAGAAAATTTTTCATTATATAAATTTTGCTATTGAAAATTGTTCGTTATAAAAATTTTGGCATAGAAAATTTTTCGTCGTAGAAATTTTTCTATAAAAAATTTTTTTATAGAAATTTTTTTATAAAAATTTTTCATTATAAAAATTTTTCTATAGAAAATTTTTAAATATTTCCTGATTAAATATTTCATAACAATAATTTTTCTCTAGAAAATTTTTCACTATAAATTTTTAATTTCATTAAAAATATTATTTTTATTATAAAATTTTTCTTTTTTTGAAAATTTTTCTAAAATAAATATTTACTTATGACAATTTTTCCAGTGAAAAGTTTTAATTTTTGCCAATGTTTTTACTATATTTAAAACTTTTTAAATTTGTCACAATATTCTTTAAAACTAATAACCTTCTTTTAAAATCCTGAATGCACTTTTCTGCATCACGCGATTTGCCAATGTATGTAGCTCATAAAGCGCGAAGGTTAAGTAGAAATTAGCCATTTAAATACTTTAATTAGCTGCCTTTCAACTCATACACATCCCCACACACACACTCAACCGCAAAGAAAATGTTTCCGCTATTTTCTTGTTTAATTTTATTTATATAGAAAATGTTTATTATAAATGTAGAATATTACGCTGTTGTGATTTTCTGCAACATTTTAGCGTTTACCACATTAATTACAGCTCATGGCTAAAGTGAAAATGTATAGTTTAAGACGGGTGATTATGGAGTAAGGGCGAAAGGAAAGAACTGAAAATGAGTGTGCTTTGCACAAAACATATAACATAATAACCGCAGAATTAACCGCAAGAGGACAGTTAATATTGTATTAAAATAACAAGTGGAGAACATATGTAGGAATGGCAGGAAATAAGAACAGAGCTGTGGGTTGCGAGGTACAATTTTGGGTAATTAGAAGAGTTATATTATGGAATATCTTGATATCTTATTAGGGGATTTTTGGTGTACGAGTATGAACAGAACTGCAAGGTTTAGAAAGTTTAAAGAAATTCTTCCTCCCCAATAGGCACTCACACTAGGGCGTCTCGAAAAAAAGGTTTGACGTACACCACCGAATATAAAGTATTGCTTTGAGACAGTTTCGAAAAAATTTTTTTATTTTTTTTCGATGCACATTGGGGTCGCCAAAATACATTTTTCGTTATATCTTCGGTATTTATAGTCGGATCTTATAGTGTGATACATACACGTTTTAGTCTCAAGAAGGCCAATATTTTGCTTTAATAGTCATTGGTCTCGGAAATCCGGTTCTAGAATTTATCCATCATACCTCAGTTCCTACCACCCTAATGTATCACCCTAATATCAGAAAATTAAAGCTCTTAAAAAATAGTTAAACTTTTACTTAGGAAATTTTTTGATAACTCCAACCGAACTATTAAAAATAAGGAATTTTTGTTTTTGCCGCACATTGGGGTCGCCAAAATACATTTTTGTTATATCTTCGCCATTTACAGTTGGATCTTTAAGTGTTATATATCGATGTTTTTGTCTAAAGAAGGCCAGTGTTTTGTTTTACTAATCATTGACCTCACGTACACTCTTTTAGTACTTACCCATGATATCTCAACTCATACAATAAGAATAAAAAAAATTAATGTAAAATTTAAAAATTTTAGTTAATCATGTCTTTATGTCTTGTCCAAGTTTGCTATATTTTTGACAACTCTCGAATTTGGAACAACTGTGAGCCATGCGTTGCTCCTCGGTGACAGCCCTGACAGATCCGTGTACTACATAAACAAAACGTTCAGTGTTTTGTGAATGGCACAGATAAGCTGTACAAATAATTTAACCTTCATCTGCTCTTTTCGTAGAAAACTACGCAAACGCTACAAAATTTCTCTGCTTTTTTTGGAAGTGCTAGCTTTAAGTTAACAAAATTTATTGACTTTGTAAGTAACATGATTTTGCATAATTTAAGGCATTTTTTACTCCGAAATTTTATTTTTTATGGACTGGATCAAAAAAGTTACGTTGTCTACCCTTGCGTAGTTTTCTACGCATATGGGAAAAAAATACGTTTATGGTGGGAATTTTTGATGTCATGGTTCTTTTTTGTCAATCATTGTGATTTTAACACATGGAAAAGTTCTTTTTGATTATTATTTTTATGCCATTTACAAGAAAAACTAAAAAGAAGATGTAGAAAAATTAGTGCCAGAATCTTCATAATTTAGTAAAGTGATGTATCCTGTACCTTTTTATCCTTCAAACCTTCAAAATATTAGGTTTACATCTTTACCTCTGTCGTTTTTTTCCGAAATTAGGAACTTTATTAAAGGGTGCTGTCCATCGCTGACCACTACTATTTCCCACCTTTCGGCCGGCGTACTATTGAGTATAAGCTCATGCTAACAAAATCAGTACCAACGTATCGTTTTGAACTTAGTTCATGACAAAGGGTAATTGTTTTTCCTCATATAGTCTTTCTCGGAGGAAAGCTAATTTAAGACTTCGGAATGCAAAAAAAACTTTTTAGTCTACCAAATAAATATAAATTACTTTTTCTAACTGTTTCCTCCCAGAGTTTTGAAAATTTAGCATCAAAAACTATAAATAATATTGCATGCGTAGAAAACTACGCAAAGGTAGACAACGTGATTTTTTTTAGGAGCAGATAAAGGTTAAATTAGCAAATAAAACTATCAAAAGAAAGAATTTTCCTTTTTTTAACCTAGTATTTCGATTATTTTATTGGATTTTATTGCGAGCCTGGCGGCTCAATCAATTCAAATTTTTTCCAATTAATCTTATTAAAATATAAACCACTCTCAAAGTTAATAAAATTCTGAAATTCTGGGCCGAACATTTGACGAATGCCTACCGTTGATTCATTTCTTGCTGATAGAATCTTTGTATAACCATCTGAACAAAGATTCTTCGTCTGTTATCATCGACAACAAAATATGCTCAGGGTGGAAAAAGTAGGCGTTATTTTCTATGAGCCGACCAAGGATCTGTTGAACGTCTTCCGAAGTTATAACCAAAAATGAATTTTTGGCGATCCCAATGTGCGGCAAAACGAAAATTGCTTGTTTTTAATAGTTCTGTTGGAATTATCCAAAAACTTCCTTAGTAAGTGTATAAAAGCTATTAGGGTGGTACATTAGGGTGGTAGGAACAGAAATCTGATCAATAAATACAACATTTGGATATTTGAGAACAATGACTATTAATTATAACTAAAAATGTACTTTGGCGACCCCAATGTGCGGCGAAAAAAATTAAATTTTTTTTTTTCGAAACTGTCTTACGATACTTTATATCGGTGGAGTACGGCGAACTTTTTTTTTTCTTCCATCTAAGTCTAGACGCTCTAACCTACACACTCTTATCCGACTCAAAGTCGTCTGTTAATAACTCTAGAAGCTCAGAAATATTTGGGATTCCAAAGATATTCACAGAAAAAAATCTGTTGAAAAAATAATAATAAATAAGAATTGAAATCCGCTTAAGAAGGTTAAAATAATTTTGTTTTTTATTATCAAAATATTCCAACAACTTTCTCATCGGTTCATTTATTTATTAGGCTAATTTCAACTAAATTGGCCATCGCTACATATCTGCACAAATAATTGTATCTATTTATAAAACTAGGATTTATATAAATCACGAAGCAGTCGTTTCCAAATATTTTGAAACAGCAAAAATTGGCACAATAAAATTGAAAACAAATTCTTGAAATTTAGTTAAGCTTAAATTGCAAAATAATAGATAAAGATGGCAGTTTTGGGTTCGATAATAACGAACTAAAAGTTGACTTAAATTTGTTTTGTAAGTTCTTAAAAATTAGGACTTAATAGATAAAGATGGCAGTTTTGGGGTTAGTAATGATGAACTAAAAGTTAAATTAAATTTGTTTTGTAAGCTCTTAAAAATTAGGACTTAAGCCTTGGTTTTTAAAAAAATAGTATTTCACATTATTAAAATATTGAAAATATTCATTATTAGTACCCTTGAAGTTTTTGCATTCAAAATATAAAATCTAAAAGACTTGGTTTCCTTTTATAGCGTACACCATTATAAACAACTGCAACAAATGCTGCCAACTGTTTCTGTTATTGGCTTGTATTTTCTTTCCTCCTTTTCTTCAAACTTCTCTTACTTCCTTCAAATAAATATATCCTTAGTTTTCCCAGTTATTTTCTTTTGGCAGACACTTAACGCTAATAGAAACACAAACAAAAATCATGATGCAATCTTTAATTGTGCGCATAATTAATGAGTAAATGGGGAAAATAAAGACACATTTGTATACAAAAGACTTAAGACACTTAAGAATAAATGCAATCACAATCACAGAGGCTGGCTATGGCTTGCTGGAAGGCTCTCGAGCACTGCAGCAACATAATAACATTAATGGCAACGAACCAAGAAGTTTATGTATGTGTTTATTTTGTTAAAGTGATAGGAAAATGGAAAATTAATTTGAATGGTTTGCGAAATTTAAATCTTAAACAATTTTTCTTTTGAACCTCTTTATTAATAAAATTTTTCTATTAAAAATTTTTATTAAAAAAATTTTTTATAATAAAAATTTTTCTATAAAAAATCTTTCAATATAAAATTGTTATTCTATAGAAAAGCTTTTTTAATAAATATTTTTCTATAGAACATTTCTCTTTGTAAAAATTATTCTTTATAAAAATTTTTCTTTTAAAAATTTTTCTATAAAAAATTTTTCATTATCAACATTTTTTTTATAGAAAATTTTGTTTTTATAAAAATTTATCTATAGAAAATTTGTTATTATAAAAAAATTTTTCTATAGAAAATTTTTCGTCATAAAAATTTTTCTACAGAAAAATTTTTGTTAAAAAAAATTTTCTATAGAAAATTTTTAAATTTCTCATTCATAATAGAAAAATTGTTATAATTGAAAATTTTTTTAATAAAAAATTTTCTATAGACAAATTTTTAATAGCGAATAATTTTCTTTAGAAAAATTTTAATAATAAAAAATTTTTAATAGAAATTTTTTTTATATAATGCAAACTTTTCTATAGAATCTTTTTTATAATGAAAAGTTCTCTATAGAAAAATTTTACTAATGAAAAATTTTCTATAGAAAAATTTTCTAAAGAAAATTTTTTACAAATTTTCCATAGAAAAATTTTTCAAAATGAAAAATTATCTATAGAAAAATTATTTATAATGAAAAATTTTTTATAATAAAAAAATTTATATAGACAATTTTATACAAAGAAAGATTTTCTATACTAAAATTTTTTATAGTAAAAATAATGAAAAATTTTCCATAAAAACACTTTTAATAGCGAATAAGTTTCTTTATAAAAGTTTTAATAATGAAAAATTTTCTAAAGAAAAATTTTTCTATAGAAATTTTATTTATTACAAAAAAATTTTTAAAAGAAAATTTTTTATAATAAAAAATATTTCTATAGAAAATATATATATAAAAGTTTTAATTGTAAAAAGTTTTCTGAAGGAAATTTTTCATTTTAAAAATTTGTCTATAGAAAGTCTTTCATTATAAATTTTTTTCTATAGAAAAGTTTTTAGTATAGACAATTTTTCATAACAAAAATTATATAATCATTTTTATAATGAAAAATTTTCTATTATAAAAAATTTTTTATTGAAAATGTATCAATATAAAAAAAATTTCTATAGAAAATTGCTTATTATAAAATTTTTAGTATAACAAAATTTTTTATAAAAAATTTCCATTAGCATTATAAAAAATTTCTCATTATAAATAATTTTTCTATAGAAAATTTTTTATTATAAAAAATTTTTCTATGGAAAATTTTTTCTATAGAAAATTTTTTATTATAAAAAATTTTTCTATGGAAAATTTTTTCTATAGAAAATTTTTTATTATAAAAAATTCTTATTAAAAAAATTATTTATAATAAAAATTTTTCTATAAAAAATCTTTCAATATAAAATTGTTATTCTATAGAAAAGCTTTTTAGTAAATATTTTTCTATAGAACATTTCTCTTTGTAAAAATTATTCTTTATAAAAATTTTTCTTTGAAAAATTTTTCTATAAAAAATTTTTCATTATAAACATTTTTTTATAGAAAATTTTGTTTTTATAAAAATTTATCTATAGAAAATTTTTTATTATAAACAAATTTTTCTATAGAAAATTTTTCGTCATAAAAATTTTTCTACACAAAATTTTTTGTTAAAAATTTTTTTCTATAGCAAATTTTTGAATTTCTCATTCATAATAGAAAAATTTTTATAATTAAAAATTTTTTAAATAAAAAATTTTTTATAGACAAATTTTTAATTGCGAAAAATTTTGTTTAGAAAAATTTTAATAATAAAAAATTTTTGATAGAATTTTTTTTATATAATGAAAACTTTTCTATAGAATCTTTTTTATAATGAAAAGTTCTCTATAGAAAAATTTTATTAATGAAAAATTTTCTATAGAAAATTTTTCTAAAGAAAATTTTTTAGAAATTTTCCATAGAAAAATTTTTTAAAATGAAAAATTATCTATAGAAAAATTATTTATAATGAAAAATTTTTTATAATAAAAAAATTTATATAGACAATTTTTTACAAAGAAACATTTTCTATACTAAAATTTTTTATAGTCAAAATAATGAAAAATTTTCCATAAAAACACTTTTAATAGCGAATAAGTTTCTTTAAAAAAGTTTTAATAATGAAAAATTTTCTAAAGAAAAATTTTTTATTATAAAAATTTTTTTTATAGAAAATTTTTTATTATAAAAAATTTTTTTATAGAAAATTTTTTATTATAAAAAATTTTTCTATAGAAAATTTTTTATTTTAAAAAATTTTTCTATAGAAAATTTTTTATTATAAAAAATTTTTCTATAGAAAATTTTTTATTATAAAAAATTTTTCTATAGAAAATTTTTTATTATAAAAAATTTTTCTATAGAAAATTTTTTATTATAAAAAATTTTTCTATAGAAAATTTTTTATTATAAAAAATTTTTCTATAGAAAATTTTTTATTATAAAAAATTTTTCTATAGAAAATTTTTTATTATAAAAAATTTTTCTATAGAAAATTTTTTATTATAAAAAATTTTTCTATAGAAAATTTTTTATTATAAAAAATTTTTCTATAGAAAATTTTTTATTATAAAAAATTTTTCTATAGAAAATTTTTTATTATAAAAAATTTTTCTATAGAAAATTTTTTATTATAAAAAATTTTTCTATAGAAATTTTTTATTATAAAAAATTTTTCTATAGAAAATTTTTTATTATAAAAAATTTTTCTATAGAAAATTTTTTATTATAAAAAATTTTTCTATAGAAAATTTTTTATTATAAAAAATTTTTCTATAGAAAATTTTTTATTATAAAAAATTTTTCTATAGAAAATTTTTTATTATAAAAAATTTTTCTATAGAAAATTTTTTATTATAAAAATTTTTCTATAGAAAATTTTTTTTTATAAAAAATTTTTCTATAGAAAATTTTTTATTATAAAAAATTTTTCTATAGAAAATTTTTTATTATAAAAAATTTTTCTATAGAAATTTTTTTATTATAAAAAATTTTTCTATAGAAATTTTTTTATTATAAAAAATTTTTCTATAGAAAATTTTTTATTATAAAAAATTTTTCTATAGAAAATTTTTTATTATAAAAAATTTTTCTATAGAAAATTTTTTATTATAAAAAATTTTTCTATAGAAAATTTTTTATTATAAAAAATTTTTCTATAGAAAATTTTTTATTATAAAATTTTTTATTATAAAAAATTTTTCTATAGAATATTTTTTATTATAAAAAATCTTCTATAGAAAATTGTTTATTATAATTTTTTTTTTTTTATAAGCTTTATTATATTTTATTATAAAAAATTTTTCTATAGAAATTTTTTTTTTTTTTAATTTTTTTATTATAAAAAATTTTTTTTTTTTTATTATAAAAAATTTTTCTATATAAAATTTTTTATTATAAACAATTTTTCTATAGAAAATTTTTTATTATAAAAAATTCGACTACTAAACTAAACTTTCAAACGATTTCTTTGTTATCTGATTTTCCTCCTATTATTTTCCTTCCACATCCAATAGGCAAAGACAAGAAAGAAAAACATAAAGAATTGAATAGGTCATTTGTAGTCTTTGAAAGCCCATTGTCATTGTTGTTGGTTTTGTTTGCCATAAATTTTCTCTCTATAAAATGGCTCAAATATCCAAGCTTTTGGGTCTGTATTGCCATAAAGGAAAAGACTTTCTAAACCAACAATGCAGACTGTTTAATATTCTATGAAAATTTCAATAAACGAACCATGTTGGTTTATTTGGGTTCAATGTAAATGCGAATTGAGAAAATATTGTCAACATATGTTGCCTTAAAACCTCAATTACAGTTAAAATAAATTTCAATAACAATGATAAAGTAAAATATGTATTATGAAAGATTTTAAATCAAATATTTAATAACGGAAAAGACTGCAAATTATAAAGACCGAAAGACAGACAATTAAAAATTTCTGATATGGCTATATTTATATATATTTTTGTATAAAAAAGGGAAACTTAAAAATAAATTTGTCTGTAAAATGCATATCTTTTTTCGAAAAATGATTTTCTTATTGTTTTTTTTTTTCTAACTATGTATTTTCTTGACTACCCGCCTATGTCTTTTCATTCATGTTTTTGAACATATAAAAACAATTAAGTGAAAAGATATGACCACCATCATGTTGTAGCTCGAAAAAACTTGTCGGTCAACTATATCTACAGGAAAAGTTGTAAATGAAGGAGGAAAAGATAAAAGAAAAACTAAAAACGGGGCTTTTTATAAGAAAAGTTTTTTATTGTCTTATAAGAAACAATAGGGAAATACTAAACAACTCCTCTAATTAGCACTTCAACACTGGACTGGAAGAAAAACGTAGACTATATAAAAGTGCAATATAAAATACAAGCAGATAAATAGTGGAAATAAAGAAAAGGTAATAAAATGAAGGTGGCAGTAAAAAAGTATTATTCTAATGATAATAAAAACTAGGAAAATTAAAGCAAATGAAAGCACTAAGTTACTTTATAAGCTTCGGCAGAGTTATATTTGATAAGTCTTAGACAAAGCTTCAAGTAGCTTTTATTTTTTGCTGCTATGCTGAAAGCACTAGCTACTGAAATTTTGTAATACAAATTTATTATTATTATAAAATCAAAAAATAACAAAATAGTCGGGATGTAAATAATATTTAAAAAGAAAGCGTACTCGCATCTTTTTTATAGAAAAATTTTCGGTATAAAATTTTTTCTATAGAAAAATTTTTGGTATAAAATTTTTTCTATAGAAAAATTTTTGGTATAAAATTTTTTCTATAGAAAAATATTCTGTATAAAATTTTTTCTATAGAAAAATTTTTGGTATTAAATTTTTTCTATAGAAAAATATTTTGTATAAAATTTTTTCTATAGAAAAATATTCTGTATAAAATTTTTTCTATAGAAAAATTTTCGGTATAAATTTTTTCTATATTAAAATTTTCGGTATAAAATTTTTTTTATAGAAAAATTTTCGGTATAAAATTTTACTATTGAAAAATTTTCGATAGAAAAATTTTCTGTACAAAATTTTTCTATTGAAAAGTTTTCGGTATAAAATTTTTCTATAGAAATATTTTCGGTATAAAATTTTTCTATAGAAAAATTTTCGGTATAAAATTTTTCTATAGAAAAGTTTTCGGTACAAAATTTTTCTATAGAAAAATTTTCGGTATAAAAATTTTTCTATAGAAAAATTTTCGGTATAAAAATTTTTCTATAGAAAAATTTTGGGTATACAAATTTTTCTATAGAAAAATTTTCGGTATAAAATTTTTTCTATAGAAAAATTTTCGGTATAAAATTTTTTCTATATAAAAATTTTCGGTATAAAAATTTTTCTATAGAAAAATTTTCGGTATACAATTTTTTCTATAGAAAAATTTTCGGTATAAAATTTTTTCTATAGAAAAATTTTCGGTATAAAATTTTTTCTATAGAAAAATTTTCGGTATAAAATTTTTTCTATAGAAAAATTTTCGGTATAAAATTTTTTCTATAGAAAAATTTTCGGTATAAAATTTTTTCTATAGAAAAATTTTAGTTATAAAATTTTTTCTATAGAAAAATTTTCGGTATAAAATTTTTTCTATAGAAAAATTTTCGGTATAAAATTTTTTCTATAGAAAAATTTTCGGTATAAAATTTTTTCTATAGAAAAATTTTCGGTATAAAATTTTTTCTATAGAAAAATTTTCGGTATAAAATTTTTTCTATAGAAAAATTTTCGGTATAAAATTTTTTCTATAGAAAAATTTTCGGTATAAAATTTTTTCTATAGAAAAATTTTCGGTATAAAATTTTTTCTATAGAAAAATTTTCGGTATAAAATTTTTTCTATAGAAAAATTTTCGGTATAAAATTTTTTCTATAGAAAAATTTTCGGTATAAAATTTTTTCTATAGAAAAATTTTCGGTATAAAATTTTTTCTATAGAAAAATTTTCGGTATAAAATTTTTTCTATAGAAAAATTTTCGGTATAAAATTTTTTCTATAGAAAAATTTTCGGTATAAAATTTTTTCTATAGAAAAATTTTCGGTATAAAATTTTTTCTATAGAAAAATTTTCGGTATAAAATTTTTTCTATAGAAAAATTTTCGGTATAAAATTTTTTCTATAGAAAAATTTTCGGTATAAAATTTTTTCTATAGAAAAATTTTCGGTATAAAAATTTTTCTATAGAAAAATTTTCGGTATAAAATTTTTTCTATAGAAAAATTTTGGCTATAAAATTTTTTTCAATAGAAAAATTTTCGGCATAAAATTTTTTTCAGTAGAAAAATTTTCGGCATAATTTTTTTTTCAATAGAAAAGTTTTCGGCATAAAATTTTTTTCAGTAGAAAAATTTTCGGCATATTTTTTTTTTCAATAGAAAAATTTTCGGTATAAAAATTTTTCTATAGAAAAATTTTCGGTATAAAAATTTTTCTATAGAAAAATTTTCGGTATAAAAATTTTTCTATAGAAAAATTTTCGGTATAAAAATTTTTCTATAGAAAAATTTTCGGTATAAAAATTTTTCTATAGAAAAATTTTCGGTATAAAAATTTTTCTATAGAAAAATTTTCGGTATAAAAATTTTTCTATAGAAAAATTTTCGGTATAAAAATTTTTCTATAGAAAAATTTTCGGTATAAAAATTTTTCTATAGAAAAATTTTCGGTATAAAAATTTTTCTATAGAAAAATTTTCGGTATAAAAATTTTTCTATAGAAAAATTTTCGGTATAAAAATTTTTCTATAGAAAAATTTTCGGTATAAAAATTTTTCTATAGAAAAATTTTCGGTATAAAAATTTTTCTATAGAAAAATTTTCGGTATAAAAAGTTTTCTATAGAAAAATTTTCGGTATAAAAATTTTTCTATAGAAAAATTTTCGGTATAAAAATTTTTCTAAAAAATTTTCGGTATAAAAATTTTTCTAAAAAATTTTCGGTATAAAAATTTTTCTATAGAAAAATTTTCGGTATAAAAATTTTTCTATAGAAAAATTTTCGGTATAAAAATTTTTTTATAGAAAAATTTTCGGTATAAAAATTTTTCTATAGAAAAATTTTCGGTATAAAAATTTTTCTATAGAAAAATTTTCGGTATAAAAATTTTTCTATAGAAAAATTTTCGGTATAAAAATTTTTCTATAGAAAAATTTTCGGTGTAAAATTTTTTCTATAGAAAAATTTTCGGTATAAAATTTCTTCTATAGAAAAATTTTCGGTATAAAATTTTTGCTATAGAAAAATTTTCGGTATAAATTTTTTCTATAGAAAAATTTTCGTTATAAAAATTTTTCTATAGAAAAATTTTCGGTATGGTATAAAAATTTTTCTATAGAAAAATTTTCGATTTAAAAATTTTTCTATAGAAAAATTTTCGGTATAAAAATTTTTCTATAGAAAAATTTTCGGTATAAAAATTTTTCTATAGAAAAATTTTCGGTATAAAAATTTTTCTATAGAAAAATTTTTGGTATAAAATTTTTTCTATAGAAAAATTTTCGGTATAAAATTTTTTCTATAGAAAAATTTCCTGTATAAAATTTTTTCTATAGAAAAATTTTCGGTATAAAATTTTTTCTATAGAAAAATTTTCGGTATAAAATTTTTTCTATAGAAAAATTTTCGGTATAAAATTTTTTCTATAGAAAAATTTTCGGTATAAAATTTTTTCTATAGAAAAATTTTCGGTATAAAATTTTTTCTATAGAAAAATTTTCGGTATAAAATTTTTTCTATAGAAAAATTTTCGGTATAAAATTTTTTCTATAGAAAAATTTTTGGTATAAAAAATAATGTGGACCAAATTTTTTTGTTTATTGCAAACAAACAGCAAAACTGTCAAAACAACATAAAATTTCGTCATAGATTTTTTTTGTTGATGAATATTTATGATATTAAAATTTTTCTATACTGAATTTTTTGATATCGAAATTTTTCTATACAAAACTTTTCTTGGGAAAAATTTTTGATATCAAATTTTAGAAAAATTTTCTGTATTGAATTTTTTCTATAGAAAAATTTTCGGTATAAAATTTATTCTATAGATAAGTGCTGATGACGTCCTGTGGCGGGACAGAAATTGCAATCCACTAGCCGCATTCAAAAATAATTTTTTCAGTTTTTCTCCTTAATTTACTTTCCAATTTCCAAAATTAATAATTTGAAAATTAAATGAACTCAAGCTTGATAAAACCTAATTCTTCGAAAAATTTTCGCTATAAAATTTTTTTCTATAGAAAAATTTTCGGTATAAAATTTTTTTCTATAGAAAAATTTTCGGTATAAATTTTTTTTAATGTGGACCAAATTTTTTTGTTTATTGCAAACAAACAGCAAAACTGTCAAAACAACATAAAATTTCGTCATAGATTTTTATTGTTGATTAATATTTATGATATTAACATTTTTCTATACTGAATTTTTTGATATCAAAATTTTTCATGGGAAAAATTGTTGATATACAATTTTTTTGTATAGAAAAATTTTTGATACACAATTTTTTCCTATAGAAAAATTTTCGGTATAAAATTCTTTCGGTATAAAATTTTTTCTATAGAAAAATTTTCGGTGTAAAATTGTTTCTATGAAAACATTTTCGGTATAAAATTTTTTCTATAGAAAAATTTTAGGTTTAAAATTTTTACTATAGAAAAATTTTCGGTATAAAATTTTTTTAAAGAAAAATTTTCGGTAAAAAATTTTTTTAAAGAAAAATTTTCGGTAAAAAATTTTTCCTATAGACAATTTTTCGGTATAAAATTTTTTTACAATAAAATAATGTGTGAACATAGGAAAATCAAGGATTTTTTTAGTAATATTTAAAAATGTTGTAGAATTTTAAGGTGTTAATATTAACCTAGTAAATCTAAATCTAACTTTTAAATTCAAATTTTCTATGGCAAATTATCTTCATTAGAAAATTTACTATGCTAAATTTTTGGAACAAAGTTTTACCTTTTAAATTTTCTTTATAATACAAAATTAGTTTTGAAATAAAAAATCCAAATAATGTTATTTTCAATAGACAAAGACTTTCAATAGATATTTTTTTTCTATTTATTTGCATATTATTTTCAAAATATTGCCAAAATTTAAGAAACACAGGGACACATAACAAAAATATTCAATTTCCGTTAATGGTTTCTATAAAATGTTTTAGCCAAAAATAAAATATAAATCCAAAAATAAACCCATGTATTTACTCTATAAACAAGTTTACCATAAATGTAAATCTGTGGTTTTAGCCTCTCATACAAGTTGTGTATAAATATGTTGTTAACTTTTTCGGGATATTGGCCAAAAACCAACGTCAAACAAAGGCAAAACCCCCAGCACACACATAAACTTTTTATTTATATTTAGGGCAAAGTTATAAATCGCAAAAAAGAAATATGTTATGATTTTAAACACGAAATATAAAGAGCCTTTGATGCTAGAGCGATGTAGCTTAGAAATTAAGGTTTCTACTATAAAGAAATGTAGCATTTTATTTTCAGGAAATGAAAAATGTAGGTACATTTTTATATTCAAATTTTGACTAGATTTCAGTATAAATTATATTCTATGATTTTTGAGTTATCACTATTTTGCAGCAAAGGGTTAGTATGCATTATGGAATAGACTAGAGTAAATATTTTTTTTTTATTACCAAATATTTTTTTGTTAGAATATCGTTAGGTAAATTTTGTTAAACATGATTCTGTTGAAAATTGTAAATCGATATATTTTTATGAAATAAAAATATTGTATGAATACAAAAAAAAAATAAATAAATCTATTTTGATTATAAATAGAATTATTTATGTCTCTAAAACATTTTGAATTATTTAGAATAATGAAAAAATAGAACTTATAGTGTAACAGCTAGAGCGGAAACAGTTAGTGGATATTTCCCAATAGGTTGAAAGCTAAAATATAAATCTAAATAAAATATAAATAAATTAGAGAATATTTACATATGTTGACGTTTTGATTCTAAATGCTTTGATGGCATTTGTGTTGAAAAGCTGTTGATATTATATTGATTAGGGAATTGGAAAAGGATTGATGCATTTAAAAACAAGAATAAAAGCAATGTCATAATAAATTTATTTGAAACAAAAAGTGAAAATCCAAAAATCAATACTTTCATTACTTTTTTTATATGTTAAGTGACAGTTTTGTGTTAGTGCTGTTCTATTTATTTCGAGAATAATAATATTTCTTAAAAAGTTTTAAATTTACACTTATTTTAACCATCATATTGATGGCGATTTGTTATTAACATTCATTTTGGCAGCAATATTTTTGTCGATTTAGCTGTTTTCGCGAACATGTTACTGTCAAGCATGTTCAGTTTGTTCTATAATTTAATCATAAATTATTAATTAATGAATAGACTTATAAGCAAACAACGCTTTTAGATTTCTGAATAATTGGGGTTTTAACACTTTTAACACCTTTTAACACTCCGTCATGCACATGTGTTAATAGTCACATACATAGCGCATGTATCTGGCCAGATACACTATGTATTTCAATACATTAATGTGAAAAAAAAATATATTTTTTTGATAATATTATATTCCCAGTAAAACCTTTCATTACCAAATAATGAGTTAAACAGTATATACATATATTTTTAAACGAAATACACATTTTTTTTATGATCCCATGGGGGCTCGAACCCAGACCCTCCGACTGCTAGGCAGAGACTATTCCACTGAGCTACTTCATATGTTGAAAACTTAGCAGCTTATAATTAATATAAACAATTTTTATTTTTAGATCCAAAATCATGTGAAAATAACTTTGTTTTTCCCTGCTTTTTTTTGCTTTGTTGTAATTTTTGGAAAAATATTTTTATACGATTTTTTGTAATTATTTTAAAACTTTTTTAAAATTATTTTAAAACTTAAACAATTTTAATCTTCTTTTTTGTATAAGTTTTTACATAAGATTGACTCTTACTTACTTAAATGTTACAACCTGTTAAGGTCAAAGTCCGAGCATATTTTAGAATTCCATGGATTTCGATCTTGTGCGAATATTCTCCAAATTTATAGGCCAGCTTTGAAAAATGTTCCTCTACTTGGTCTTTCTATCGAAGTTTCGGACATCCTCCTCTAATATTAGGTAGTGGGACATTAAAATTCTAATTTTATCCTCTTCATTGTATTTTTTTTCAAGAGAGGGTTTCTAGCCCGTAATCCTAACACATTTTTAACGATCTTATGGGACAACTCTCGGAACATGTTAACTCACAATATTAATGGGTGTTAAACTAGCTCCCCGGGTGATACCATGAGGAGGTGTGTGTCCACAGTTGAGATGAAGGATGACCCAGATAAGTTGGGCTTACCAAGTTAAGACCAATTAGAATCGTGTTTGGTATTCAACATCCCCTACATAATCAAAATTGACTCATGATGGTATTTTTTCATTAACGTGAGTTAGTTTTAAAATTTTTTTTTACAGAAGATAATATTTAAGTTCTTAAAATTAAAAAATCATTTAAAAAGACTCTTTTAATAAAAAAAAAAAAACTAAAAAAAATTGTTGCCCTTGGTGGGATTTGAACCGGGGCCATTCAGTTTAAATTACCATCTTAATTAAAAATAAGTACTTCTGTAATAACTTATTATTTATTCGGATGGTATGTTGTAGTCGTTACAAGGTAACCAGTTATCAGAGTACTTGTCATTAACAAAAAATATTATAAATTTTTTTTAGTACATGTACTTAGTACATACCAAAACAACTACCCAGGAAAAAAACTCATGACTAATAAAACAAGAAAGGTTAAATTTTCTGTTTTATTCAGTGTTGCCACTTTAGGTGTAATTACACATATCATGTGTAATTTGTATTTTCATGTGTAGCCGATGTGTAATTTATGTGTAATTTAATTGTTTGTCGTTTTTTAACATTAGCTATTGTAATATTTTTTAACAGTTTTCTTTTAAAACAAGATTGATTTTAATGAAGATATTTACAAAATTTTGGATTTTATTGATCCCAAAATTGCCCAATCTTTTTAATCTAAATCATTACATTTGTTTAAAAAAATATTTCCATCCTTCAATGTCGATTTGACTCGATGACTTTTGGGCTTCAAAGCAATTTGGAGCCAAAAGATTATTGGATAAAGGTTTTTGATTTAAAGAATTCGTTGGGAGACAGATTGTTCCCTACTTTGCAAAAAGTTATTAACTATATTTTTATTTTACTGTTTTTGAACGATATTTCAGAAAGAATATTTAGCAATTTGAAAAATTGTAAGACAAATCCCCGAAACAAATTGGAATCTGATACCATTTCATCGATTATATTTACTAAAGAAGGCATACATAGAAATGTTGGAAGTTTTGAACCTACTCAAAAAATATTGCACAAGAAGTGGAAGCTTTAAGCGTGACGACAGAGGGAGTAATCGTTTTTGTCTCCTAAAAGAGCATAACGGGAGTAATCGTGTTTGTCAATTTAATTTTCAATCAATTTCAATTTCTTTTTTAACAAATCTTTCTTGTTAAAAAAGAAATTAAAATTGATTGAAAATTGAATTGACAAACACGATTACTCCCGTTATGCTCTTTTAGGAGACAAAAACGATTACTCCCTCTGTCGTCACGCTTAAAGCTTCCACTTCTTGTGCAATGACGCTTTGAAACCAAATTTTTACACATTTTTAACAATTTTTTACTATAACCGTACCTTTTCGCTTGTTTTTAAAGAACACGTCTTTCACTTTTTAAAACTAAAATAAAACTAAAAATGTTAAAGAAAAAAAATCCCTCGTTGATCCATTTGGAGTATTAAGCGAGGCATAAACAACAAAACAAAAAAAAGTTTCGATAGCTCGCTTATTACTCGGAATGGATGAACAAGTCATTACTCCTTTGTTGCTCTATTATGGATTAATCCATATCTATAATATTAATACGCAAGCACCCATTTATTATCACCTTTTGCGCTTTAATTATACACTCATTTCTGGAAAATTTTATACCATTTGAAAGGTATTTTTCCGTAGATCAGACGAATCTATATTTTATTAAAATCGGTTCAGTTCTAAAAAATCGGTTTGGTATTTAAAAATCTTACTAACACAATAAAGAAAACTCACATGCATATGAAATTAACTATTAAGAATCAAACAAAAGAAATTGTATGCAAACATGTTTTTTTTTTTTTTTGTTTTTATTATTTTTGGTGAGTGGTGAGAATAAAAGAGTATATTTGTGGGGAGACAGTGGTAGACAAAGACAAAAATAAAGAGTATTTTATTACAATTAAATAAATGTTTTTGTTTTGTAAAATAATAGCAACAAAAATTATTGGTATTGTTTTTATTATTTGTGGTGAGGGAGTGAAAGACAAAATTAATATTTAATATTAATATTTGACAAAAAAAGTGCTTAAAATGTAAACCTTTCAAATTTGAATTATTTGAAGTTAAATTTTTATGGAATTTTGTTTTTTGGGTTGGTTTATTGGGATGAAATCTTCGAGTGATTGAGGAATAAATATTGTGTTAAAAAATTAAATAATATTGCAGTAAAGGGAACGCATGAGATCATTAAGAGCTATTTTACAATGCCAATTTTTTTAAGAGTCACAGTAGTAAAGAGTTGGATAAGAACATTGTGACTTATACCCAAAAAGGATGTTACCGTTAAAAAAAAAAAAAACAGTCTTTTGAAGGAAAGTTTATAATAATTACAGATTATTATCAAGAAAAGGAATTAAATGATCGGTCTGAATCAAATGTAAATTCAAAACTGATTAATGTTTAGAAAATGCTATAATATCAGGAGGGAATATTAAAAGGCAAATGTTGCATTGCGACTAGAATGGTTTTAGACTGTAAGCTACTACAGATTCCAAGTACTTTGTGGTTCTCGCGGTTAATTATGCAGTAAAATGATAATAAATTTTAAATATTAGGATCTTTGTTAAAAAGTTAAATAAGACCTTGATTTCTCTATCATATTTGTCAGTCCGTTAGTAACGCTTACAAGTTTATCTGTTCACAGAGCATGTTGACATTGATAACGCAAGATGTTTTGATAAGAGCTACTAAGTCTAACACTTTTTTCTTCTAATTTACTTCTGAAGATGCAAAAACGGTTTATTATGAAATATCTTGAATCAGTAAACTCTTCGAGAGTTACACAATTTTTAATTATAGTTTTGACAATTTGGCCAATTCGACGCTCTGTTGTATGGAGTGACATAGAAATCAATGAGATCAATTTCTCCACATATCCGTTTAGCCCGAGCAATTTTAAAAACTTGCTACATCGACACTGTCATTTTTGACTTAAAGCTCTGATTGTATGAGTTTTCATTTTATATAGAAGTAGCACTCAGGCAAATACTGTCTATACAATTGCATATGGAGTATATACGAATTGGGTAACCTTATTTGGAAAGGGGATGGTAGGGAAGAGAAAGGTATATCTATTTCTAGAACAGTGAAGTTGCGCCATTTGTTGTTATTTAGACGCAATTTTTTGTTTTACGACGGTAGATGCTGTGGTAATTAATAATTTTAGTTCTGTTATCATTGACTCCCAGTTTAGCATAGGGCCTTAAATTTAATAGAAATTAATAATTACAGAAATTGTTGTTGCCGAGACCGGGGATCGAACTCAGACCGCAGGATACGCTAGTATTTTTTACTGGGTTATTAAGTTTTAAGTAACGTTAAGAAATAGTATATACATATAGGTTTTATTTTATTTTATTTTTATGAAATAAAAATGACGATGAATTGTTAATTTAAAAAATCATAAATCATTTTTCTAACAAAAATTTTTTATATTTATAGTTACTACTGAATTCAAAAAAACAACATGTAATTTAACAAAAAAAAAAAGCATGTGTAATTCCTAATTTCATATGTAATTTTGGCATGATCCATGTGTAATTTCACATTTGGTTGGTCGCAACACTGGTTTTATTTCAAAAAATTGTTTTTAAATATATTTCGATTAATTTTTATTCAAAATTTAGTACTTATATATATTACATTATTGTTGGAATAACCAAATGCCAAAAGAGCACCGAAGAATGCATCCAATTCCAATTAAATTAGCTACATTCCAGTTCTCGACTACAGATTTTCCATGGCGATTCGTTTGTGTATAACAAATGTTTTATGCATGAAATGTGTTGACTTATATCAGTTCTAATATTTGGCTCATTTTTGTACCATAAAGTATCATCCTTACTAAGGAAAGGATCTTAGGTAGCATAATTGTCACTATCAAACACTTCATTGGTTCGATAACCAAAAAATTTTTGATATCTTAGGCATAAATAGTTATCATTTGGCGTATAATTTATACTAAGCTACAATAACTCAGAGTGCAAATATAGTGCAGTTTCAGTTGATTTGTGTAAACAAATGCAAAAAACATTAAAAATTCAAATAAAATACAAAATTCTTCATACAAATTATAAGTGTATCTGGCCAGATACATGCGCTAGGTATGTGATGTATGTGAAGTGTTGATGAAAAACCAACACAAATTGTTTTTGTTGTTTTTTTTTTATAATCTTTTTTCATAAAACAACAAACAGTTAGCTGCGTAATAAATTTATTTAAATCACTTTTAAATTCTTAAATGATCTGGCCAGATACGGATGACGGAGGGTTAAAGTATTCGGAGTTATTTGCTCTTGATTGTAATTTTTTTCTTTAAATTAATTTTTTTTTTATTTTTTAAAAATTCATAAAATATAGAGAAGATAATAAAAATATACCATTTTCATCACATGGTCACAAGACTGTAAATGTTTCAAATAAAAAACAACTAATTTAATGCAAATCCATTCATTAATAGTGATTTTGTTAACAAAAAAGCAAAAGAAGTGAGTAGCAATGCCAAGCCTCATTAAAGTATTTTGAAAATTATACCCGTACCCGAAGCGGTTTTTGGGTCAGGAACTACCAACAACTACAATCAATACCACTTATTCTTCAAACTTTTTGTTTTTTTATTATTAAGAAAAACCAAAAATGAAAGGAAATAAAATATATAGATATTTTTTCATTTATTCTTTTGGGAACATCAGGTTACCCCGGTACTTTAAGACTTTCATCTTAACTTTTTAAATGGAAACAGATGGATTTTGAACTTCTTGAGAACTTCTTATTATTAAAATAATTTAAATTATTATTACTTTTAAGCTTAAAAATTATATAGAATTATTATATAGAATCCAATTTATTTCTTACATCTCTAACATTAAGGTACAGACTGCGTAATGATGCAGTTTTGTAGAGAATTGTTTAGTTAAGGGAAATGCATCAAAAGTTTTTTATTGTTTTTATTTTTTCCCCTAAGTAACGTGGCAAATTTCACCTAATTAAAATTCTGCAGAAACTGCCTTAGATTTTCATAAATTTCAATTTCTCGTTTACATAGTTTGTTTTTGCGATATAGGTTTACTGAAAATATAAGTAATTTGAAATATAGTTCTAAAATATAAATTTTAAAAAATCTTTGAAACTGATAATAGCTTACAAGATATTCAGGTTTTAATGACGGCACTTAAAAATTAAGTGTTTCAAGTTTTTCTTGGAAAAAATAAGGTTAGCATTGTACTCTGGTTACAATCAAATGCAAGGTGGAAGTATATTCTTTCGATTTAATATATAAAATAAATAAAATATTCCATACTGTTGAACAAAGTTATAAATTTTATAAAAAAGTCATATAAAATTTCACCTTAACATTTCAAAAATATATCATACGTAAAAAGTATTGCATACTCTGAGGCTTAATTATTTTCATATTACAAATAATAACAACGATTTGTTAAAGATTTTTTAACGATTATTTAAAAGAATTAATGAATAAGATAAAAAACACATCCTTACATTATTAGCATAAGACATCAACCCCATAAAAACGTTTTGGAAGTTGATGATGTCGTTAAAGAAATGATAGAAGATGAATAAAAGTCTATATTTGTTATTAATTTTGATAGTTATTAATTTTGATGTTTTAAAGAACACTAGGGCGAGATGGACGTGGCAAATTCTCTTAAAACTTTGTATATATTTCAGTTTCTTAACACCTATAATTTGTGGTAAGTTTTATGAAAAAATATTTTCGGCTTATATGCATATGCAGTGAGAATTAGGCGTAGCTGATTTACATGAAACTTTCCATATGTTTTAACTTTCTTATACTGATAATCAAAAAATATTAGGAGGGTTCATTTCTTTTATTTGTTGCCAAGGAATGTATGCAGAAATTCCTCTATGCGACAAGGTACCTGGATACCTTCATATATTGTATATGAAAAAACTATTTTATTTTATTTATGTTTTTTGTATAGCTTTTTGTAGGCGAATTTATACAGGTGGGAGCGATTAAACGGCTGATCGCTCTTTTTAACAATTGACTGGTCAGTGGCAAATTTTATTGCTGTCCGGTGTGGTCAGCGTCGCTTAGTAACTCTCAGTGGAAAAATATCATTTTCATGAGAAAACATCAGCCCATTATCATTTTAGAAGAAGCAAAGAATTTGCCAAGGAAAATAATTGTAGTTTTGAGACAACTGAGATCGGGATGAAGCAATAGATTATACATCTTTTGTTCCAGCATACACCGTGACGTCCTCGACGTATGCCCAGCGTGTGGTCAAGGTTCTTATGATAACTTCACACATTCAACTGTACCTCCAACCCCACTTCACTTAGATAATTTCTGGGACCAAATTACGGCATTCGATGTCGATCGAAATCTTAGATATCTTCAAAGCATTTGTGTAGCATACTTTAAGGATTATCAAAATTATTTAAAAGGTGCACAGTTTACTATATATTTTTTTGAAGTTATTTGCCAAAAGATGAACAATAGTATAAGAGTTTTAATTAAACTATATGATTTTAAAAACAAATCAAAATGGATACCAAATTTAAATTAACTTTTTGAATCGAAGTAACTTTGAACATCCCTAAAGTATACTTCACAATATTCACTTAAAAGTCTGAGTTTTCGATCGATATAGTATGCGGTAATTTAATCTTCAAATAGATCCTCCATTAACAACAAATGGATAAAGTTGTAAATGTTAGAGCTGTTACAACAACAATAAAATTTTCTTCTGATCCCACCTTTGCTTTTTGGCATCACCTACGGGTTCAACGTTAATTTGACTGGTTGGTCGGGCTTGCAATATGACTTTCTGTAAGTGGGGTAATTGAATTGATAGATACTTTACCAATTTTTATCGTCAGTAACAATCATATGATAACGACTTTTTCTGGTGAAATGGAAAGATAAAGCTGTAGTTATATGTCTATTTTTAAAAATCTGAAGTTACGCCATATACTGTCAGTCAGATTAATAAAATTTATCATCTTCAAACTTTTTGGTGAAACGCCAAAAAAAATTACGAATGGTTGTAGAAAGAGAGTCAATAAAAACCTTTTGTGATCAGAACAAAACGGAAAAGGTGCAACCTTTGTTGAGTGCATAACTTGCAAAAAAACTGTTTCTCCGTTACACCGACACACAATTACTCTAACTACCACATATTGTATTGATCACATGCCTTAAAAATATTTTTGAAATGTACTCAATTACAATTTTCTGAATTAAAAAAATGTGGGGTCAAAATATGACCCGAACATAACATGTGTAATTTTTTTCTAACATAGTATGAGCGTTAACTTGTATACCTTAAAATGGTTTCTTGTGATGCATGACTCAGACGCTGCGATAGTTGGTAAAACTTAATATGGTTGAACGGCTGATTGCAACGCTTAAGAGATCATTGCATATAAGTTGGGGTTGGTTGTATATTAGATTGAATTGTTTGAACGTAAAAAAACAACTCGATTACAATTAAACTTGTACAAGCAATGGCAGAGTATATGGCCTACATAATGTTTGACTCCCATAATTGTTGTACATTGTATATTGTATCATGAAATTACAAAAATGTTACAAAATTGTCAGCCCACTTGTTAGGCCAATTATTTCCACACTAAGTTATTTTTTATAGTAAAATTTAATTTGTGAAATCCTGTATGTTACCTAACAATTCTATAATTGTTTGTTTTCATCTAACTTATAAAATGTAAAATTATTTTTCAAATGTTCTTCATTTTTGCACTAAAAATCAAATGAGAATTCAATTCAAATGGTTGTTAAAACTGTAAGGTTCAGTGTCTAAAATGAATAAATAGCTGGCTTATAGAGTGAATGTTAAGCATTGGACCTGCTGCTGAATCAAACGTGAATACATGGTCAGTTGATGTGGAGAACATAATGAATATATCCTTCTATGTATTTGCGGCTTTAATAGAAGGGTAGACTTGAAAGTCTTTAGCAGCATATTATGATTTGATTCTGTAACTTATTACAATTGAATTTCAAAAGAACATAACTAGAATAAACCAGTAAAACTTCTAAGCCAGACCTCGTTAATTTGTATATGAAATATGTTTGCTTCTGTACATTGACGATTATGCAAATATCTGCTTAGTTCATTTCGTTTGTTTTCCACACTCACTCAACCCCACTCTATTGGTCTGCAGCTTTAGTCCATGTTTGTTTTTCATTTGGTTGTGTCACATTTTCCTTTGACTCTGTTTTCCATGTGCTGTTTATGCCCCTTTGTTGTAAAATCCCCATAATACTCTGGAGAATTTTGGTTTATGATGGCAGTTTCCCTTTTTGTTGTTCCTTGTCCTTAATAAATCAAAGTATTAAAATCAGATGACTATTTAGATGACTATTCAAAAGATTTAAAGCAATTATCATCATGCATGCTGGTGCTTGCATAACCACAACGAAAGCTTTGAAAATAAAACGTATGAATATTAAAATTTTCTTTATATAAAATTATGATTTAGTTATGGTTTTCGTTACTAAGAATCAATAAAGCTAATTGCTATTATATGTGTGTAATTATATGTGTTTATTATTTTTAAGAATATTTCTATGATACGCATGACATAAACTCACACAAAGATACTTTGGTCAAAAAACTATTTACTACTACAATAAATAATTGTAATAAGTTGCAAGTCTACTGCAATACACTAGTATAAAACTTTAAAATGCTTGAAACTAATTAATGCTTTCAAAAAAGTCATTTGGATGCTTCATTGCTTAACATAATTTCGTTTCAGATTTTCAGTTTTTCATTTTCTTTTAAATGTTTGTTCTAGCACAAGCTCAAACTTTTGTCATAAAAAATAGAACATTAACAACTTTTTGGGACAAGTTTCTTTTTTTTTTTCAAAAAGTAAATAATATTTAGTTTATTCTGTTTTACTATTTTGTTGTTTGTTGCTAATTATAGTTGCAACACGTTGACATTATGCAAAAGTAAACTATGTCAAAATGCATCAACAACATCTCAACATTGTTGACGGTAGCATCACCGTCAACATAATCATAGCCATTTCGGTAGTAAAAGTAGCTGTAGCATGAACAGGATCAAGTGCTATTTAAACTACAAATACATAAAAAAACATCCGCTTAGTATTTGTAATGTGTTTTTTATTTCGGTACGTTACAAAAGTGTAGCAAACTCTTGGTTCTACTCTTTATTTATATGCAACTGACAGAAAGTCATAAAAATGCAAATGTAAAAAATATACTGCGACTCTAAGGGTATTCCAAAAAGAAACAATAAAAGAAGAAATAAGCAAAAAATCATTAAAGCATAAAAATTAATTTTTGTTTTGAAAACTATTAAACGTTTCAAATTTTATAGAATTTTTTTTTTTAATTGAAATTTTTCCATAGGAGAAAATTTACCATCAAAATTTTTCCATTGAAAAAATAATAATAATTTTTATAAAAAAATTTATAATCCAAATTTTTCTATAAAAAACAAATTTTGTAGTGAAAATTTTTCTATAAAAAAAAATTTTAAATTGAAAATATTTCCAAAGAAAAAGTTTATCAAAAAAATTTTATTATAAAATTTTTTCTATAGAAAAACTTTCATTATAAAATTTTTTCTATAGAAAAATTTTTATAATGAAAGTTTTTCTATAGAAAAATTTTTATAATGAAAATTTTTCTATACAAGAATTTTTATAATGAAATTGAAAACTTTTCTATAAAAAAAATTTTTCTATAAAAAAATTTTTATAATGAAAATTTTTCTATAGAAAATTTTTTATAATGAAAATTATTTTATTCCGAATATATTCATTACATTAAATAATGAAAATTTTTTAATAAAAATTTTTCCCATACCTTTTGACCTTTTTTTCTTTAAGAATTTTTTAATCTTAAACCAAGCCCAAACTTGCCACCAGCTTGTATCCACATGCCCTTATACTCAGTTGAACACCCGACAAGAATGTGTAATTACGTTTTGTGTTGGTGCCAAAACAAACAAACAAACTGTGTGAAAATAACAACAACATCGTCAGCAACAGAGCTAACAGCAACAATTTGCAAGCAACTAAAAACTTAAGAGTTTAATGAAAATTTGTTTGCTTTCCTTTTCGCTTTGATGAACGAAAATATCTTAAAGGAATATGTGCGTGTGTGTGTACTTAAACTAGTATTCACAAGATAAAGTGAGAGTTTACTAACTTATTTGTCGCTTATTATCAAACATCCCTTTTCATATCCTGATGTTAATTTAAACTGAAAGCGTTGGCGAGCCTTTGTAAAATGTTGAATATTAAAAAACTTTTTCAATTAAAATTCTACCTTGACAGGTTGAACTAAACTTAAGGAAAACGTAAAAGTTTTCTTGGATATTAATTTCTGGAACATGAATGTGTGTAGTGAGAGTGTGTAGACAATGTCTATGGAAAATGTGTTAGTAAGTGGTTTCGTTTGAATGTGTGTTTTTGTGCAAGTATATGTGTGTGAGTGATAATAGAAGATAATGTAAGATTAAAATACATTTTGATAAATTACAAGAATTTGTAATTAGTACTTGACTAATGGAGGTTATATTTACCGACAACTGTTTATACATCATTACACATCAAAGAACTTGAATATATATTTTTTGCTGGATTAGGAATTTTCACAAAAACATGTTGTTTGTTATAAGTATAAAGCCAGAAGTGTAGCTGGAAGTAATGCTTGAAAAATTAGTCTCAATTAATGTAACAAATGGCAAATGTTATCATGTCTTCTTTATTGATGATTAGTATGAAAGAGAGTAATTTTTCATATTATATAATTATTAATCTATTTGCAAATATATTTTGTTACTGTACGAAATTTTTACTTAGCAAATTTTTTTAGTATAAATTTTTTGCTTATATTAACAAAAATTATTGTGATAAATATTGTTCAAGTCAGTCTATATTTGATCATAATTTCCATACAAGACCTTCTGACAAAAGCCACATAAATGCTTGGAAATTCACAAAAACGCTCCAAAACTATAGATAATGACAAAAGTTATTTCTATTTATTATTTTTTGTATAAACAAAATTTTAACAAAATCCTTCCACATATGAAACAAGATTTCATAAGACCCAATGAAGAAAATGCCGCAATTTTTGATAAAATATTTTCTATAGAAAAATTTTTGATATAAAAATTTTCTAAAGGAAAATTTTAAATAAAAAAATTTTATACTTTTAGACTGATCGAAAAACTGAAAAATGTTTGTGTTTACCTTTTGTTCACTTTAACTTATGGTTTACAAACATAATTCGTAATCATTGTGTTTGTAAAATAGGTAATAATGCGTGGTTTTTGATCTGTCTAAAAGTAGAGATACTCCTTCTGAAGAGATGGCCTAAGCAACCATCGAAACGCGTCGAGGAATTGGTTTTCTACGCAAAATTTTTTCAATAAAATGGCACAATTTTTTCAAAAGGAAAAAAATATTTGCATTTGATTCCAATCTGATACAGATATTTATATGTTACAGATTGGGATCAAAGGCAAAATTTTTTTTTTTAATTTTCTGTAGGAAAATTTTCTATGTAAAAATTTTTGATAAAAAAATTTTCTGTTTAAAAATTTTTGAAAAAAAATAAAATTTTTTATATGAATATTTTTGAAAAAAAATAAAATTTTCTATATGAAAATTTTAGATAAAAAAATTTTCTATAGCAAAATTGTTGATAAAAAAGTTTTCTATAGAAAAATGTATAGACAATTTTTTGATAAAAAATTTATAGACAAGTTTTTAGTAAACAATTTTATATGGAAAAATTTTTGATAAAAAATTTTTATAGAAAAATTTTCGATAAAAAAATTTTTATAGAAAAATTTTTGATAAAAAAAATTTTTTTGGAAAAATTTTTGATGGTCGTGAGTTCGAGTCGAGCTTAGGTTCTGTCATAAATTATTTTTTTAATA
Source organism: Stomorhina lunata (assembly GCA_933228675.1). Taxonomy (NCBI): domain Eukaryota; kingdom Metazoa; phylum Arthropoda; class Insecta; order Diptera; family Rhiniidae; genus Stomorhina; species Stomorhina lunata. The sequence continues at coordinate 125,118,901 of OW121741.1, read as the reverse complement.
TATAATTTTGAAATTAGATTAATAATTAGAAGGAATACTGGAAAAACTATGTGACACTTAGAGGTATGGAATTCATCAGCTCACTGTATCACCAACTGTTAGATGCCAGTAGTTAAGATCTATTAAACTGAATTCTGAATTTTTGATAAAATATTTTCTAAAGCAAAATTTTGGGTAAAAATATGTAAAAAAAAATTTAATTAAAAATTTTTTTACAGAAAAATTTTTGACAAAAATATTTTCTTAGAAAAACTTTTGATAAAACAAACTTTCTATAGAGAAAATCTTGATAAAAAAATTTTCTAAAAAAAATTTTGATAAAAAAATTTTCAAAAGCAAAATTTTTGATAAAAATTTTTTGGTAAAAAAATTTTCTAAGAAAAATATTTGATAAAAAAATTTTTGATAAAAAAATTTTTGATAAAAAAATGTTTGTTAAAAAAAATGTTTGATTAAAAAAATTTATATATAACAATCTTTGATATAAAAATTTTCTACAAAACCAAATTTATATTTAAAAACTTTTTCTATAGAAAATTTTTTTATCAAAATTTTTTCTATAGGAAATTTTTTTAATTAAATAAAAGAAATTTTTTTATCAAAACTTTTTCTATAGAAAATATTTTTATTGAAAAAATTTCTACAGAAAAATATTTCTATAAAAAATTTGTTTATCAAAAATATTAAAATAAGAAAGTAGAAAACTTTTTATATTTAAAACATCAGAACTGCGCATTGAAAAATATCAATTTTAGTTAAAAGTATAAAAAACAGCAAATCTATGATTTTTGTTCTGATCTCTTTAAAGTTAAAAATATTTTTATATTCAAAATTGAAGATATTTTAATTAAAATTTTATAACATAAATAATTTCTTTGGAAAATAATTATTCGAACTTTAGAATTGATTGAAAAATTAGGTTTAATCAGGCTTGAGTTCATTTAACTTTCAAATTATTAATTTTGAAAATTTGAAAAGTAATTGTCGAGAAAAACTGAAAAATATATTTTTGAACGCGGCTCAGTGGATTGCAATTTCTGTCCCGCCACAGAACGTCATCAGCACTTAGCGCCCTCGACCACAGTCGAGTTGTCAAATTGCAGAGATAATCATCAATTTAACTCATTGAGTTTGATCGAACATCACTACGTTTTCTTGTTTTGCTCGATCTTTTCACTTGCCGTTGGCATGTAGGGAAGAACAAGACTTTTTGGTTTGATGCTATTTTTAGAATAGTAACAATGTTATCAACATATGTTAACAACATATGTTGCATTTACATACATTCATGTAATTTACTTACATACATATGTTGTTAACATTGTTACTATTCTAAAAATAGCATCAAACCAAAAAGTCTTGTTCTTCTCTACATGCCAACGGCAAGTGAAAAAATCGAGCAAAACAAGTAATAGGAGAATACACAATCAATTAAACGTAGTGATGTTCGATCAAACTCAATGAGTTAAATTGATAATTATCTCTGCAATTTGACAACTCGACTGTGGTCGAGGGCGCTAAGTGCTGATGACGTCCTGTGGCGGGACAGAAATTGCAATCCACTGAGCCGCGTTCAAAAATAATTTTTTCAGTTTTTCTCCACAATTACTTTTCAAAATTAATAATTTGAAAGTTAAATGAACTCAAGCCTGATTAAACCTAATTTTTCATATATAATTTCTTTGAATTACTTATACAAAAATTTTGTATTTGTTTGATCAGCTCTAATTCTTGATACGCTTAAGCATTAATGACTAATACCTTAAAAATAACTTGAGATTATTTATTTATCACATGTTGACGATATTCGATATTTTAAAGGAAATATACATTGGCTATACATTTTTGTTATTCATTCTTTTTATTTTTATCATTTCATAAAATATGTCAATTTTTATTTATATGGACTTCGGCAATTTCATATGTCAAGGACCCTCAATAATGGTATAAATAAATTTATTATTACAACCATTATTTAAAATACAAAGAATAAAAAAACTTATGTATACAAGACGATACACACATTTTCTTTAGTTAGCAAATATTGCAAAAGATTATCATATGATTTAATTCGATCCATTCTACATACATAGTATTGTAAATATATTTCCAACAATATAAACATACACAATACAAGTGTTTGTATAAAAAATATAAGTGTGTATTTATTTTGGGCATATGTTAACAATAAAATACTGATTATATAGGTTTATGCCAATAAATTTCAAAATTATATGTTACCAAACAAATAAAAAATAAAGTTCATAAATTTTAACTAGTTCTTGGAAAGGCCTGAAGCCGAAAACATTCAAACTTTATATCCAAATATAATAAGTTAAAGGAATATGCGAAATAAAAACATATAGATACACATATGACATTTTCTTCACTATTAGCTGTTTTCCAGAACTCCCAATACTGTACAATATTGTACAAGTTTTAATCAGAAATTACAATTAAGTGTACCTGTACTAAAAAAAACTGTAATTGAGAACGAATTTGAAAAAATTCTAAAATTTTCTCCTTACAATAATTTACATGTTTTTGCCAGAAAAATTTTTCCTGGCAAACATTTAAAAATTTTCAAAAAAATATTTATGAATAAAAAACAAACAAATATTCTGAAAAATTGTTATAAAAAATAAAATACAGAAGAACTGAAATGTTTTTAACTGGTTTAAAAACATTTCTTTGGATATTTTTCAAGTTAGATCAATTGTGGACTTGAATTTAGGTGTTTTGTGTTCCCGTACTTCTATGTTAGTTTTGCTATTTGGGAGAGTAACTTCTAAATTCCTCTCATTTGCAGGAACTCACCCAGAAAGTAAAGAAACAGACCTATTATATAATAAAGCGATAAGCAATTCAACAAGTGAGGTATTAAGTTTTGGCTCAAAATTTTTTCTATGAGAATCCATGAACAGAATCTCGATCATATTTGGGATTCTCAGAATATATTTAGGATTATTCTAATGGAGGATTTTAAATTAATGGGAAACTATGCAACAGAGGCAAACAAATGCGGAATCGGGTTATAGCTGATGTTGATAGTATGAAAAATTTTCCCATACTTGGTCTTTCCGTCGAAGTTTCGGAAGTTCTTGTCTTACATAAATGAGGCTGTATTTGTTCTAATTTCAGCTACTTCATAGTAAACAGAAAGTGACTAGTTTTGTATCAAACTCAGTAGCCCATACATTAAACAAATTTTTACAGCTTTTATCCTGATATCGATTTAATTAAGATATGGAACCTTGGTTTTAGTCTGCACAAGAAGATACCATTATCTCGTATATTGTTCAGGAGATATCAGAAAATGAAAAACTTTGTTTTTCTTTAGACAAAAACTAAGTTGGCTTGGTTTTGCTCGGTGCTCCCGCCATAACCACGGAAAAGGTAAAAGTATCTCCTTTAGATTGATCGAAAAAAATCAACTAAATTTACCGATCAAAGAAAAAAATTCAAAAATTTTCTGAAAAAAGTCATATTAATTGTTACGCATAATTAAGGTAAAAAGTGTTGCAGTCTTTTAGGCTTAACTTTTTAATCAAATTGCATTTAATTGTAAGTCCAAGGCAGGTACACCTAACAGTACGTTTACACACGTAGGTGACTTGTTACAAGTTGTGTATACGTATTCTTCTGACATGCAAGTAAAAAAATCACTGGCAATCAAAATCGCTTGCAAGTGAGCCTACAACTTGCAGAAGTGTGATTGTGTTAGTAAAAAAATATAAATGTATTGAACTTTTTTTCACTTGCACTTGCATGTGTAAATGCCGTGTAAGAGTCTACGGATTTCAACCAAAACTAGTAGAGTTCTTTTCTGGGTCAACTAATAAACGTTTGTCGAATTTCATCAAATTCTGTTAAGAATAGCGGTTTGTATGTTGAGAAGAAAAGTAAGTACCGAAAGGAGTGGACGGATTTCAATCAATTCTTAATTATTAGATCTTCGTTTTGAATAAACTAATAGACATGTGTCAAATGTTATCAAATTTTGTTGAGAATTCCGGCTTATACATTGAGAAAAAAAATAATTGAAAAATGGGTCCAAGACAGGTACCCCAAAGAGTCAAGGGATCTCAACCAAAATAAGTATAACTCTTTCTTGGATCAATTTCCAATTCACATTTAATCATAGCTCCCATATAAAAGACATACGGAAACAACCTACATCCCACCTAAAATACACTTGAATGCTCCTTAACTACAAAAGTTGGAGAGACAAAATTTTACAAAAAGTATTTTTGATATGTAACAAAAGTTGTGTACTGAAAATGGGCGAAATCGGTTCACATTTAGTTAGAGCTCACATATAACCCTGCCCCGGGAAACACATGTATGCTGACAAATTGAGCACAATTGCAATAGCTATGACGACTAAATTTAGAATAAAAAAGTTTTATTCAACTATTGGTCAGTATATCAAATTTTATAGGAATCGGTTCATATTTGACTATAGCTTTCATATACAAAACACTCCAGGAAACCAAAAAATATTTGCAAGGACCAGTTAAAAGCTATTAAATTAGAAACTGTAACAGCTATTGCCACCAAATTTGCAAAAGTAAGCTTTATATAAATACAAGCCAGTATGTGAAATTTTGTTACAATCGATTAACATTTGACTATAATTCTTATATATATTATATCCCCTTTTTTATATCTACAATCAAAAAGATTCTGAGGTACAAGCATATTATGATTATGTATATGGTAGATGCATTAGGAACTCCTAGCAAAATATGTGGACCTGCCGTATTACTATCAACTTATTTATCGTAACTAAATATTAAGCTAAACGAAAAGTACTTAACAATTTATTAATGTAAAACTATACCCGGTTATAATAACGATTTTTTTTTTTCAAAGTAAATAAATACTAGGGAAACCTAGTAAGAAGTTATATGATATGTTTCTATATTTAACATAACTTGATGGTGGGTATATAAGATTCGGCATAGCAGAATATAACACTCTTACTTGTTATATCTACAATCAAAAAGATTCGGAGGTACAGTCAACATAATAAGATTAAGGTTTTATTTTGAATTAGCTGCACCTTCGTAGATATATGAGATATGTTTCTAAATTTAACACAACTTGATTGTGGATTCGATACAGCAGAATATAACACTCTTACTTGTTATATATAAGATTAAACAGGTATGCAAAATTCATTGTTGTAAGATCACTTCTTTTATTTTTTCTATTTCGATATACGAAGAAATACCACTGTAATCCTAACTCATATTTTTATCGTTCTTATAGGAGAACGTGTGTTATCGTAGTTCCCTGGGTGATACTACAAGGAAGTCAGTGTCTACAGAGATGATGGATAGCCAAGATAAATCTAAGCAATCAGAACCGTTGGATACCAACATCCTCTACATCACACATCGCTCTTTTCAAAGATTATAAGAGTAAAATGGATGTATATTTTTTCATTTTGGATTTTTGGTACATATTTTTCAATACTTTTGCAAACATATGTAAATAACAAAATTATTATTGTTTCTATAAAAATTTATTATGTCCAGTACAAAATATGTCCACAACATTTTCGATCTATTAAATGGGAATCGTTCTTTGATTACCCTGAAATTCTCTTTTATTGGCTTTAAAAAATGTAAACATGTGTTGCCATGCAGCACAAAAACAAATTTGCAAATATTAACCCTTATAAACTCCTTGGGTCAATTTGACCCAATATTGTTTTTCAAACGCAAAATTATCTCATTAAATAATTAGATATGAATGTGAAACTTTAATTTATCCATTACAGGGACGAAAATTATGTTTTTAAAATAAAGTAATAATATTAAAATTTTTCCTTCCCCCTCCACTTTTCAAAACACGATTTACACACATTTAGTACCCTTTGGGTCAATATGACCCAACAAGCGATATTTCAAGCTTAATTCTATTTTATAATTTTTTTTCTATTAAACATAATTGAATCGAGTTCACCTTCATTCAGAATCATTTATCAATAATTTGTTCAGTGAAATAATCAATAAAATCGCTTTCATTGAATATTTTTCCATTCATGGCCTGTTCACATATTACGTAACGCTATTTTCGCAATTTTTTGTTTTCAAATTATACAACTATAGTATCATATGTTCCAAACAAAAATAAATAAAATTTTCCTTTTAAGATCTCTTCACCTTTCAGCCGACGTAAGAAATCATGAACAAAAAAACAACTAAAATACTATATCATTACATCCAAACTTGACTAAACGATGGCCAGTTGCATTATTTTCAAACATCATAGATGCATCAGCGTATAGATTTTATGGAATTAAATAAATCCTGACTTGAATTTTTATAAAAACTTCAGAAGCAGGCTTTATCTAGTAGAACTTGCAGATCAATTAGCTAACAAATGGCATATTTTGCGAAGAATATTTCCAAGGCATGGAGGACTTCTATCAAAAAATATTCCTCAGAGATCGCTCTATACGAGTTGTTATAGATGGGTTCTCTTCAAACGAGTTCAAGATTTATTCAGGGATACGGCAAGCTCTGTTCTTTCTCCAAGTCTATTTCTTATCTTTATAAATGACCTTCTACATCAAATTTCCAATCCTATATACTCTTTTGCAGATGATAGTATTATTTGCCATTCATATTCATTCAATCATAGGCCAAGCCTTCTTGAGGTTGGCGGTATAAGACAAAACATGAATTAATCATTAAACCGATATTTAGAAACAATTTCAGAATGGGGTCATGCGAATGGATGTTGTATGCTTACGCATAAACGCGCGGCAAACAATGTTTCTTCATCTGTTGTTGTTGTAACTGCGATATTATTGGTAATATCGTAGAAGTGACAGTCCTTGGTCGGAATCCTAAGAATTCCGAGTCGTTCCGGTACGAAGAACCGACTGCAGTGGGAACGTTCTTTATCTGTATTAATGGGTGGTGTACATATTGAGGAATCAGATGCTCTTGATGTTCTGGGCAAGTGATGTCCGTACGACAAAATACATCTTTCAAGTGCCGAAAGAAGCATTCAAGTGCCTCAGTTTTCTAAAACGGTGCTTACTATTTACACCACCTCATGTATGGGCTGGAGCTTCAAAGTCTATTTTGGAGCTTCTCGACCGTGTGCAAGATATGGCGAAAGTGCTCATAGGGACTCTATTGATTTACAGGAGTACCATCGTAATTTGAGTTGTGTCACACTGTCCTATTGTTTATACTTTGGAATATGCTCTAACGAAATCAGAGAACTCGTTCTCGAAGCTTGGACTTTTTTTGCGCAATACACGTCATTCTTTTAGAGCTCATTCCTTTGCGATCGATTGGACGGTAGACCGTACGAACACGCTACATTAAATTTGCCCTTCAACAATATATGTAGTTCGTATGTGGAATTCACTCCCCGCAGAAGTTTTCACTACCAGTTGCAATATAGGTATAAACACGACTCTATGTATCCTCCCTCCCATATTCTATTTTCTTACTTCCAACATAATGTATTGCATAAGTAGGGGTCATCCCCTGAGTGCTGGTCCTAAATTAAACAAAAATCCTATGTTAAATATGAAATTTTGTTAATATTTCATTGTTGGGTCATATTGACCCAAAGGGTAATATAAAGGGCACAAATTCAAGGAAAGTAGAAGGGTTATATAAATACAAGCCAGTATGTGAAATTTTGTTACAATCGATTAACATTTGGCTATAATTCTTATATATATTACATCCCCTTTTTTATATCTACAATCAAAAAGATTCTGAGGTACAAGCATATTAAGATTATGTATATGGTAGATGCATTAGGAACTCCTTGCAAAATATGTGGACCTGCCGTATTACTATCAACTTATTTATCCTAACTAAATATTAAGCTATTATCGTAGTTCCCTGGGTGATACTACAAGGAAGTCAGTGTCTACAGAGATGATGGATAGCCAAGATAAATCTAAGCAATCAGAACCGTTGGATACCAACATCCTCTACATTACACATCGCTCTTTTCAAAGATTATAAGAGTAAAATGGATGTATATTTTTTCATTTTGGATTTTTGGTACATATTTTTCAATACTTTTGCAAACATATGTAAATAACAAAATTATTATTGTTTCTATAAAAATTTATTATGTCCAGCACAAAATATGTCCACAACATTTTCGATCTATTAAATGGGAATCGTTCTTTGATTACCCTGAAATTCTCTTTTATTGGCTTGTAAACATGTGTTGCCATGCAGCACAAAAACAAATCTGCAAATATTAAACTTGCAATTACACTCAAACAACTAGAGAAGTAAAAACACAGAATATATAAGATATGTGCGTGTTAAATTCCTCATCACTCTGGACGTGACTGTCTTTCAATCTAATCACACTCAAAAAATATTTTTGTGACTAAACAAACACTCACACTTTTTCGTACAGTTTAAGGCAATTCTAAGCAAAGGTTAACTGGGTTCTGTGGTCATATTAACTCATGCTGGTTACTGATTGTCTTTTGTGTACCAAAGGTTTTCCTCGTACGATGTATTTTTTAAACAAACATGATTGTCTACTTAAACCTAAATGCCCTCTATAGTATGCTTCAAATAAACCATATATAAAAGTTCTTCTTGCGTGTCCCAAAATCACGAAATGAAATATCAAAACAAGTAAGATAGCTATACTCGGCTATGCTGAAACTTAAATACCCTTCACCAATGGTGTTAAAAAAGTAAAAAGAAAGAGTTTTTTGTCAATTATAAGTATGAATGTTTCTGAAGACTGATTTAGGCGAGTCCTACAGAAATACTAATATATGTATATTGATTTTCTGATTTAATTTTCTGTAAGTATGTTCTTATACAGTTAATTTTTGGGCGATATATGAATAATACTTTAATAAGTGAATAACCTTATTTTATATTGGGTCTAAAATATTTTGGAGGTAGATTGAAATACAAACAATTTCAGAAATTACACAACATTGTAACATTTCGTACCTTGAGAGAGGTTGCATTTAAATGCATATATCTTTAAAGTTAGAGGACCGGTTAAATGGTTGCTCTAATGAGAATATTTAGCGCGGACCTATTTAGATTAGACTTTTGACAACACTTACGTAAGATATGAATAAAGGCCATCATAATGTTCAAAAGTCACTTATTTAAGATATATTTCGATATGAAAAATTAGGATTTATCAGGCTTGAGTTCATTTTTAATATTCAAATTATTAATTTGAAAATTTGAAAGTAATAATGTGGAGAAAAAATTAAAAACTTATTGGATTGCAATTTCTGTCCCGCCACAGGACGTCATCAGCACTTAGCGCCCTCGACCACAGTCGACTTATCAAATTGCAGAGATAATCATCAATTTAACTCATTGAGTTTGATCGAACATCACTACGTTTAATTGATTGTGTATTCCCCTATAACTTGTTTTGCTCGATCTTTTCACTTGCCATTGGCATATTGAGAAAAACAAGACTTTTTGGTTTGATGCTATTTATAGAATAGTAACAGTGTTCACATATTAATGTATGTGTATGTAAGTGCAACGTGCCCTTTGCTTTTAATTATTCGAACTTTAGCTTGAATTAATTGAAAAATTACGGTCCAATTTATAAAAATTTTATATTTTGGCTTATAAGCTTACAATATTTATCATACACTTCTTGTTTAACAAGCCATTAATAAAAATTTGATTTTATAAACATGTTATGAACATATTATAACAATTAGACACTTTTATAGTTTTTGTGCTTTTATGTTGGTAATACCACAGTTCAAATTGTCATTTTGAGCTGTTCAAATAAAAATTATATAAGTAAATTACATTTTGAAAAAATTTCTGTATATGAAGTAGCTCAGTGGGTAGTGTCTCCGCCTAGCAGTCGTAAGTCGTGAGTTCAAATCTCAGTGAAGAATTGAGCAAGAATTTTTTTTTAATTTATTTCTTTAATTACATTAAAAAATGTATCTTTATTGATTCCAGTGTTCACATCGGACCAGGTAATTTTCGCTTTTTTAATTTTTGTTATTAAAAATTATTTTTTAATTAAAAAACATTTTGAATTACTTTTTGGAAAATCGTGCCGCTAAGCAATCTACTGATTTAATATAAGATATACTGTGAAAGTATACATATGTATATATATATGGTAAGGCGTTACTTTAGGTAGAATCAACATATTTTTGAATAAAGAGAAATGAATTATCGATTTGTTGTAAGGATCAATGAAAAATGCATTGATAAAGTCTTTTTTCTTTAATCGCAGATAAATAGTATTAAATAATATAAAAATCTTATTCCTTTTTTTCAATTAATGTATTGAAATTTATATAAAAATCAAAAAAATAAAAAAAAGTCGCAATTATCAAATTTTTAAGCAACCAAACTTTTTATTGTATGCTTGTAGTTGGGTAGAAGCCACAATAAAAGTTTCAAATTTTATGATAGGTTATAACAGTTTAATAAAATATTTTTCCTTTTATAAATTCAATTTTTCCCATTTCAACTTATAGTAGCTTTAAAACCTATTATAGTTTGTTTATAAATTAGGCTGTTAGGATTTATGCTTAAATAAAATAAGAATATTTAGCGGGCCTATTTAGATTAGACTTTTGGCAACAACACTTACAAAGGATATTAGTAAAGGCCATCATAATGTTCAAAAGTCACTTATTTAAGACATATTTCGGTATGCTGAAATCAAGTTTGATGAGCTTCTAGATGGCATACCGACATAACTTATATGTATGGATATTAGATGCTAATAGTGTTCTACAAGGTACACTATTAAATTACAACATATAGTTTCACTTACAACTGTGATATAGCCAAAACTTGAAATTTGATGCTAAATTAAATTTCTTTACTTTCTTCCAAATTGTATTTTTTTAATTTGTATAAAAACCGTTTTTTGTTTAGAATTCCACAATTTGCGGATATTATACCGATATAAATTATATATCAGATCTTAGAAAATCCTCCAAAGCAAAACGATATTCAAAATAGGTACATTACAATCTCAGATATTGCCAAAACTTTAAATTCGTTGTCCTGAAAATTACCGAATATAATTTTTTTTTTTAAATACTGTGTATTTAAAAAAAAAACTTTTTTGAACTGTATAACAAGTTTTACGAAATCATTCAACGCATTATTGAATTTCCTCAAAATCGGTAAATCGGTAAATTTCATCGAAATCGGTCTATATACACCAGAGACATCGCCAAAGTAAAGAATATCGACCCAGTAAAACTTTTCGTTACCAAATAATGAGTTAAACAGTTAAACTATTGAACACGAACTACTTACTCATTCGCTGTTTAAGTCATTACATTAACATGCGGATGTCATTGGAGGCAAGTACTTACCAATTGCAGAAAAGTAATGACTTGGGTAAGCAATTTGAAAGCAACAACAACAACAGCATCAACTTTTTTGTTGTTGTTTTATTAAAAACATATATTTTTAAACGAAATACAAAATTTTTTTTATGATCCCATGGGGGGGCCAGACCCTCCGACTGCTAGGCAGAGACTCTTCCACTGAGCTACTTCATATGTTGAAAACTTAGCAGCTTATAACTAATATAAACAATTTTTATTTTTAGATCCAAAATCATGTGAAAAAAGCTTCGTTTTTCCCTGCTTTTTTTGCTTTGTTGTAATTTTTGGAAAAATATTTTTATACGATTTTTTGTAATTATTTTAAAACTTTTTTAAAATTATTTTAAAACTTAAACAATTTAAATCTTCTCTTTTGTATAAGTTTTTACATAAGATTGACTCTTACTTACTTAAATGTTACAACCTGTTAAGGTCAAAGTCCGAGCATATTTTAGAATTCCATGGATTTCGATCTTGTGCGAATATTATCCAATTTTATAGGCCAAGCTTTGAAAAATGTTCCTCTACTTGGTCTTTCTATCGAAGTTTTGGACATCCTCCTCTAATATTAGGTAGTGGGACATTTCAATTCTAATTTTATCCTCTTCATTGTATTTTTTTTCAAGAGAAGGTTACTAGCCCGTAATCCTAACCCATTTTTATCGATCTTATGGGACAACTCTCGGAACATGTTAACTCACAATATTAATGGGTGTTAAACTAGCTCCCCGAGTGATACCATGTGGAGGTGTGTGTCCACAGTTGAGATGAAGGATGACCCAGATAAGTTGGGCTTACCAAGTTAAAACCAATTAGAATCGTGTTTGGTATTCAACATCCCCTACATAATCAAAATTGACTCATGATGGTATTTTTTCATTAACGTGAGTTAGTTTTACAAATTTTTTTTACAGAAGATAATATTCAAGTTCTTAAAATTCAAAAATCAAAAAAAACTAAAAAAAAATGTTGCCCTTTGTGGGATTTGAACCGGGGCCATTCAGTTTAAATTACCATCTTAATTACAAATAAGTACTTCTGTAATAACTTATTATTTATTCTTATGGTATGTTGTAGTCGTTACAAGGTAACCAGTTATCAGAGTACTTGCCATTACCAAAGTTTTGCTGGGGATGTACACAAATTGACAAATTTGAAAATTTTTTTTTCAAAAACAGTATTTAAAAAAAAAAAAAATATTTATATATCAGATTTTAGAAAATATTCCAAGGCAACACGCTAATAAATTTTATCAAAATCGGTCTATAAACTCCAGAGATATAGCCAAAATTCAAAATTCTATGAGAATTTAATTTTTTTTAAATTGCATTTAAAAAAAAATTTAAATTCCTCATCGAAGTTTAGTATTTTAGCGATATCTCGGGTGTTTGTGGACCGATTTTAATGAAATTTATTAGCGTGTTGCGTAGGAAAATTTCCTAAGATCTGGTGTATAATTCGGTACACCCACCAGGAGCTTCACAAACTTGACGGACATGGCTAAATCGACTCTCGTAGCGATTTGGAGTCAATCGGTATAATTTTTATGGGGTCTAAGACGATTAATAAAAAAATTACAAACTGAATCACAAACTTGTAATACCCTTTCACCTATTGGTGAAGGGTATAAAGAAGGTCATAAATGCCAATAATCATATAATTCTTAACATTTACAATCAGACCAATATCGCATATTAGTACTTCTCAAACTTGGAAAACATTTTCTTTGCTATTTTTATACTGAATGTTGCTTCTTCATTCTTTATCTTTTTCCTTTGTCCTTGCTGTTCATCTTCATTTTAGTCTCTCAGGACATTTGTCAATTTTAAAGTTTCATATTTTTTTGTTTAAAAGCAGGAAAGAAAGGACTATCAATTTTTATCATTTCATTCTAAGGCATTTTATGAGTATTGAAGAATATGAGAATGTTTTAAAATAGCTGTTAAAGTTCTAAAAGGAGGTTAAACTCGAAAACGTTCAAAAATTTTAAATAAACAAAATTAATTGTCTAATAAAATTAAAATTTTATATTCCAACTAGCTGTTTGTACCCGGCGTTGCCCGGGCTGATAGTAAAAGATTTTTACTTATTGCTGTGTTAACTATTTCTTTAAAAATTAACATTATGAAATGTTTTTTATTAATTTTTTACCTGAATCCCTTATGAATGTATTTGCATATGTATTTAATTGACTTTAGTGATTGGCAGTACTGCAAATGAATGTTTGCTTGCAATGGGCCCATACATGTCAAACAGCATACAACACAGACGCTAATATTTTTTTATATTTATAGATTATCAAACAATCGTCAAATAGTCAGCTAATCGTGAAACAATTATCGAACAATCATAAAAAAATTATAGAACAGTCGTCAGTCAATCATCAATCAACCATCAAACAATCGACAAAAAATCATCAAAGTACCGTCATAAAATCGCCAGTTAATCGTGAATCAATTACCAAACAATTTTTAAAAATCTTCAAACAGTCATCAGTCTATCAATTATTAAACAACTGTCAAACAATCGTCAAACAACCATCAAATAATCATGACAAATCTTCAAACAATCCTCAGTCAAGCTATTATCAAACATTAATCATATTTCCAATCCATGCAGCCGTTTTCCGATTTTAGATAAATGAAAAAAAGTGGGCGTAAAAGTATACATTGTAAATTTTTCTTTATGTGGAATCCTAACTTGGACTAAAGAAAACAAAAAAAAAAAAATGTCCTGATTGGTCCAGAAGTTCTAAAGTGATGCAATTTTAAAGAAAACGGGAAATTTATCCCCATTTTTCGATTCCCAGGTCCTCCTTGGTCCATTTTCAAAAAATTCAAAAAACGAAAAACTATCCTATAGTATGAAAATATCCACATTTAAAACTATAATTAATTTGGTTAAATCGTTTTGATCATCCATATTTGTAATTTTTATATTTGACTTATTGGAGGGGTCACGCCCACTTTAGATCACACCTTAACATACTGTCGAAATTTAAAATTTCGGAAAAATTGGTTTGCAGGGTCGTGCATATTTGTTATTTTTAATATTTGACTTATATGGGAGGGTCATGCTCATTTGAGATTTAAAAAAAAAACCTTGCCTATTTTAACCACCGGTCACACTTTACCATACTGTGAAAATTTCAGAAAAATCGGGCATCGGTCATCCATATTTCTCATTTTCAATATTTGACTTATATGGGAGAGGTCACGCCCACTTAAGATTTCAAAAAAGAACCTTGCCTATTTTAACACCTGTCACACCTTACCATACTGTAAAAATTTCGAAAAAATCGGTCTGCAGGGTCGTCCATATTTGTAATTTTTAATATTTGACTTATCACTTCAGATTTAAAAAAACCTTGCCTATTTTAACCACCGGTCACACTTTACCATACTGTGAAAATTTCAGAAAAATCGGGCATCTCGGTCATCCATATTTGTCATTTTCAATATTTGACTTATATGGGAGGGGTCACGCCTACTTGAGATGTCAAAAAAAATCTGGCCTATTTTATCCGTCACACCTTAACATACTGTAAAAATTTCGGAAAAATCGGTCTGCAGGGTCGTCCAAATTTAAAATTTTTAATATTTGACTTATATGGGAGGGTCATGCCCAATTCAGATTTCAAAAAAAACCTTGCCTATTTTATCCACCGGTCACACCTTACCATACTGTAAAAATTTCAGAAAAATCGGGCAGCTCGGTCATCCATATTTGTCAGTTTCAATATTTGACTTATATGGGAGAGGTCACGCCCACTTAAGATTTCAAAAAAGTACCTTGCCTATTTTAACCACCGGTCACACCTTAAATTACTATCATCTATACTTGTCATTTCTAATATATGAGTTTTATGGGAGGGGTCACGCCCACTTGAGATTTGGGAAAAAGACCTTGTCCATTTTATCCACTGGTCACACCAAACCATATTGTCTGAATTTTAGCTCGGTCATCCATATTTGTCATTTTCAATATTTGACTTATATGGGAGGGGTCACGCCCACTTAAGATTTCAAAAGTGAACCTTGCTTATTTTATCCACCGTTCACACCTTGACATACTATACAAATTTCAGAAAAATCGGTCCGGTCGGTCATTTATATTTGTCATTTTTAATATTTAACTTATATGGGAGGGGTCACGCCCACTTGACAATTAAAAAAAGAACCTTGCCTATTTTAACCACCGGTCACACCTTACCATACTGTGAAAATTTCAGAAAAATCGGGCAGCTCGGTCATCCATATTTGTCATTTTCAATATTTGACTTATATGGGAGGGGTCACGCCCACTTGAGATTTCAAAAAAAAAAAATTGGCCTATTTTATCCATCCGTCACAGCTTAACATACTGCCAAAATTTCAGAAAAATCGGGCCTCTCGGTCACCTATATTTGTAATTTTTAATATATGAGTTATGTGGGAGGGGTCACGCCCCCTTGAGATTTCAAAAAAAAAATCTAGCCTATAAATCTACCCAATTTAAATCTTGTTCTTGTCGCTTTTGATTTTGAATATTTTACAAAAGTTTCCTTTTTTACCCGTTGTTTACCCCTGATCAGCCAAATTAAAAAAAAAAAAATCCGGATACATGTCCTAATATTTTTATTGCTGATCTTAACTCCATTTTTGTTAATTGAAAAAAATACCAAACACCTGTCACATATTTCTTCAATGTCAATAGAACAGTCCATAAATCATTGATTTATTTTTTATTTTATTGATTTAAGCAACATGCACAGTTTAAAAGGAAAAACCTATCTTTAAATTTTTGACCCGTTTTTGTTATTTTCGATTGCGGTACAAATTTTGTTTCTATAATAATTGATTCAAAAATTATATATGGATCAAAAAAGTACCAAAATTTAGTTTTTATCCTTTTTATTCCCTATTTTTAGCTCATTTACGAAAAGTACCTACTAAAAACATGACTTTTTATTTTTCTATTCGATCTAAGTCCAATTTAAATTTTTTCCTGTCGATATTAGTATCAGAGATATAACTTTACTAATGTTTTTATATTCTACCCTATTTTAACCCCAAAACTGTTTAATTTGCAAAAATTACTGAAAAGTCCCTTAATTTTTAGGGCTTATCTTAGACCATTTTAGTGTTTGTTTCCATCTATTAGGTTTAGAATGTCATCGATTTTTCCCTTTTTTACCCCTTTGATTGACACATCTCTAATTTATGCTTTTGACTTCATTAGCTTAAATGAATATTTTCCCGTTTTCACCTTTTGGAACCCCATTTATCGTAAAAGTACCAAGCACATGTTTAATATTTTGTTAATACTTATTGATTTATGTTTATGAGTTCAAAAGATACGTATGGGTTAAAAAAAAGTACAAAAATGTAGTTTTTACCCTTTTTGCCCTTATTAGTGCCATTTCCAAAAAAAGTACAGAACACATGTACCTTTCATTTTCTAGCCGATTATATGATTTATTCATTTTCTAGCCTGTTTTAACCATAAGCGGCCAAATTAAAAAAAAAAATACCGAACCCGTGTCCTTTAATTTTTAATGCTGATCATAGACCAATTTAATCTTTGTTTCTATCACTTTTGATTTATGAGATATTACGTTACCGATTTTCCCCCTTTTTACTCCAAAAATTAAAAAAAAGGAATCAATCGCGTGTCTTATACTTCTGCAATGTGAATAGACCTGTCTGTATATTATACTTCTGGCTTTATTTGTTTAAATGATATTCATAGTTTTTACTCTTTTGTGCCTCATTTATCGTAAAAGCGCGAAGCACCTTCTTAATTTTTGTTAGTCCTTATCAATTGTGATTTAAATAGAGTATTTATGTTTATTAGTTCAAGAGATACTTATAGGGTTAATAAAGTACCAAAATATAGTTTTTTCCCTTTTTCTCCCTTATTAGTTCCATTTCCAAAAAAGTACCAAAAACGTGTCCCCTTTTTTTGCAAGATGATCCAAATCCAATTTCAACTTTGTTTCTAACGATGTAAATTTCGGAGATATGATGTTACTAATTTATCCATTTTCTTTTTCAATTTTTTTCAATTTACTTTTTCAATATGAATCCACCCGTCTGTAAATTATAGCTCTGGCTTCATTAGTTAAAAACCTACCCTTGAATATTTCCCAGTTTTTATCTTTTTTACCTCAATTATCGTAAAAGTACCAAATACGTGTCTAATAATTCTTTGTTACTTATCAATTGTGACGTTTACTGTTTCTCTATGTTTGTTATTTCAAAAGATACGTATGGGCTCAAAAAAATTACCATATTCAAAAAAGTACCAAATACGTTTCTCGTTTTTTTCAGCCCATCCGAAGCAAATTTCAACTCTTTTCCTATCGTTTTGGATTTCGGAGATATGACGTTACTAATATTTCCCATTTTTTCCCTGTTTTAACCCCAAAACGGCCGAATTAAAGAAAAAAGTACCGAATACATGTCCCTTAATTTAAAGTGCCGTTTTTAGACCGATTTAGTTGTTGTTTCTATCACTTTTGACTAAGAAGATATATTTTTACCGATTTTTACCCCCAAAATTAAAAAAGCACCAGACACTTATTTTACTTTTTTCAGTGTCAATTTACCAGCCAATAAATTATGCTTCTGGCTTCATTAGCCGAAAAGATATTCTTAGCTAAAAAGCAAAAAACCTACTCTTGAATATTTTCCCTTTTTTTTACCCTTTCGTCCCACATTAATCGCAAAAGTACCAAATACGTGTTTAATAGTTTTTTAATGCCTATCAGTGTTTCTATGTTTATTAGTTCAAAAAATATATATGTGTTAAAAAAGTACCAAAATATAGTTTTTACCCTTTTTTATTCTTATTAGTACCATTTTTGAAATAGTACCAAATACGTGGCCATTTATTTTTTTATCCGATTCAAATCCAATTTAAACTTCGTTTGCATCGGTGTTAGTTTCGGAGATATGATGTTACTAATTTCTCCCTTTTCTACCCTGTTTTACCCTTTAAAAGATCGAATTTCAAAAAAGTACCGAATACGTGTCCCTTAATTTTTAGTGCTGATCTCAGACTAATTTAGTTTTTGTTTCTATCACTTTTGATTTAGAAGATATATTTTTACCCCCAAAATTAAAAAAAGTACCAAAAATGTATTTTATTTTTTCTTTGTCAATCGACCAGTCAATAAATTATACTTCTGGCTTCATTAGCCTAAAAGATATCCATAGCTAAAAACAAAAAACCTACCCTTAAATATTTTCCCTTTTTTACCCTTTTGTATCCCATTAATCGCAAAAGTACCAAATACGTATTTAATTGTTTTTTAATATCTATCTGTTGCGATATAAATTATGTTTCTATGTTTATTAGTTCAAAAGATACATATTAGTTGAAAAAAGTACCAAAATATAGTTTTTACCCTTTTTTATCCTTATTAATGCCATTTCCAAAAAAGTACCAAGCACGTGTCTCCTTATTTTCCTAGCCGATTCAAATCCAATTTCAACTTTGTTTGCATCGATGTTGGTTTCGGAGATATGATGTTACTAATTTCTCCCTTTTCTACCCTGTTTTACCTTCTAAGAGGTTGAACTTCAAAAAAGTACCGAACATGTGTTCCTTAATTTTAAGTGCCAATCTCAGACCAATTTAGTTTTTTGTTTAGAAGATATACTTTACCGATTTTTACCCCCAAAATTAAAAAAAAGTACCAAACACGTAGCTTATTTCTTTTCAATGTAAATCTACCAGTCAATAAATTATACTTCTAACTTCATTAGCCTAAAAGATATCCATGGCTAAAAAGCAAAAAAACTATCCTTGAATATATTCCCTTTTTTTACCCTTTTGTACCCCATTAATCGCAAAAGTACCAAATACGTATTTAGTTCTTTTTTAATATCTGTCGGTTGCGATATAAAATATGTTTCTATGTTTATTAGTTCAAAAGATACATATGGGTTAAAAAAAGTACCAAAATATAGTTTTTACCCTTTTTTATCCTTATTGGTGCCATTTTCAAAAAAGTACTAAACACGTGTCCCCTTATTTTTTTAGCCGACTTAAATCCAATTTCAACTTTGTTTCTATCTGTATTGGTTTCGGAGATATGATGTTACTGATTTCTCCCTTTTCTACCCTGTTTTACCTTCTAGGAGGTTGAATTTCACAAAAGTACCGAACACGTGTCCCTTGGTTTTAAGTGCCGATCTCAGAACAATTTAGTTTTTGTTTCTATCACTTTTGGTTTAGAAGATATATTTTACAGATTTTTACCCCCAAAATTTAAAAAAAGTACCAAACTCGTAGTTATTTTTTTCAATGTCCATCGACCAGTCAATAAATTATACTTCTGGCTTCATTAGTCTTAAAGATATCCATGGCTAAAAACCAAAAAACCTATCCTTGAATATTTTCCCTTTTTTACCCTTTTGTACCCCATTAATCGCAAAAGTACCAAATACGTATTTAGTTTTTTTTAATATCTATCGGTTGCGATATAAAATGTGTTTCTATGTTTATTAGTTCAAAAGATACATATGGGTTAAAAAAAGTACCAAAATATAGTTTTTACCCTTTTTTATATTTATTAGTGCCATTTTCAAAAAAGTACCAAACACGTGTCCCCTTATTTTTGTAGGCGATTCAAATCCAATTTCAACTTTGTTTCTGTCTATGTTGGTTTCGAAGATATGATGTTACTAATTTCTCCCTTTTCTACCCTGTTTTGCCCGCTAGGCGGCCGATTTTCAAAAAAGTACCGAACACGTGTCCCTTAATTTTTAGTGCTAATCTCAAGCCAATTTAATTTTCGCTTCTATCGCTGTTGGTTAAGGAGATATAATGTTACCGATTTTTCCCTTTTTTACCCTTTTAATTGAAAAAAGTACCAAACACGTATTTAATATTTTGTACTGGGCAATCGACCTCCCTATAAATTTTATTGGTAGCTTTATTGGTTCAAGTCAAATACAAAGAAAAAGAAAAATGGACCTACCCTAAATTTTTTTCCCCGCTTTTCCCCCTTTTTGAACCCTGAATCAAAAAAGTACCAAACACGTGTCTAATATTTTTTTCTTGTTTACCGGCTCCGTTTTGAATTTTGTTACTCTGTTGATTGGTTCAAAAGATACACATGGGTTTAAAAAAGTACCAACATTTCATTTTTACCCTTTTTACCCCCTATTTGTCCCATCTGCTAAAAAGTACCAAACACGTGTCTACTTATTTTTGCAGCTGATCCCAACGCAATTTCAATTTTGGGCCTATGACGTTTACTTCCGGAGATACAGCATTACTAATTTTTCCCTTTTTTACCCCTTTTTACCCCCTTAGAGGCCGAATTTCCAAAAATCCCGTCTTAGTGGATCTATACTTTGAAAAAGGTACCAGCTGTCAAAATTTCAGCTCTCTAGCTTTAGCCGTTTGGGCTGTGCGATGATGAGTCAGTCAGTCAGTCAGTCAGTCAGTCAGTCACGTTAGAGTTTTATATATATAGATTAAAAATTTGAACTCAAGCTAATTACAATTTCGTATGGCTCCATTAACTTCTGTCAAGTGACTGATGACCCTCGTTTTTAACTTATGTACAAATCTTCAACATATTTATTACTCGTGTCATTGTCTCCCTTGGGTTCAACAACTCCTTTCAGAATTTTAATATTCCTTCTTTATAGTCCTTTATAATCACCAGCATAATTTTAAGCTTCTTTAAATATAAATGATTTTGTGCTGGTGTTTTGGTTAGGGTATCAGCCTTTTCTCTTCCGTTAAGTCATCATCGTCATCATCCTTTTTAAGCTTCTTTAAATTATATAAACGTTTTTGGTTGCTCGTGCTCCTTTCAAAGAGCATTTAATCTCTAGTCCTTTGTGTTAGCTGCTATTGCTTTGGTTTTGCTGTCTTTCATTATTTTTATTGTTATTGCCTTGGGTTTCTTGTATTTCGATGTATCCTTTTGGGTATGATAACTCAAGGCCACTGAGAGTCTGCTCAGTGTCGTGAAAAGATTAATTGCCATAAGCAAAAGTTAAATGGCAATTGCGTTTTGCTACTCTCTAGCTTAATCAAGAAAGTCGCTTTCGTTTTTACTTGAATTTTCTAAGACTTTTTTTTAAAGGGAAACGGAAATAAATTTAAGTTAATACAAAATTTAAATGAAAATAATAAATGTTTTTTTTATTTAATAGTTTTTTATTTTAATATTTTAAACAATTTTGTTTTACTAAGAGCTATTATATGATGTTCCCTTCAAGCCCCACTAAATAAACAAAACAATAATAGTTGGCCATAGTCTGTTCATGGCTATTGTAGTTTTCCTTCCGTTTGTTTAGGTAAATTCATAGGAAACGTATTAGTTTACACTTAGTGTGTTGGTAAATACTACACTTATACATATACTAATACATGTATACAAAATGTTTGTATGTTTTTCTAAGCTTTGGAAATAGAGTTAATCCATACTCAACATTTCCACTGAAATGTACAAATTTGTCGGTGCTTGTGAAATTGTATCCTTGATAAATATTCCTATTCCCTAACACTAATTAGTGCAACATAAACTTCCTGTGGCTCAACAATAATGTTTTGCTTTTTATAAACTTTCAGAGGAAAAGGAAAAATCACAACAATTAGAAAACAAAAAAATTAGTAAGGAATAATTCGAAACATACACAACAAAAGCCAAAAATAAAGAGAAAACTACCAATATGAAAAAAGTATGGAAATCCAGTGGTTATTTTATTGTGGTATATGTTTATTAAACAGAACCAAGCTTGTCTGGAGATTTTTTTTATTCAAATAATCATACCACCCTATAAAGTGTACAAAAGAAACTTGGAAAAATGGATAAAAATCGATAAAAATTTCATTTTGACACACTTTTCTCAGAGAAGATCACATATGATGTGGTGCCTTTTCTTAACTTTAACATCTTTTTACTACCTTTAGTTTTTAAGGCTTGTATTATGGCATTGTGGTATTTGATGGTTTTCCGAGAACGTTATGATCAGAGGTCGTCACAAAGGCAATAAAACAAAAAAGTGTTTTACTCCATTTTTTGAAAATATTTTTATCAAAGAAATTTTTCTATCCAAAATTTTCTTATCAAAAATTTTCCTGTCGAAAATTTTTTTCAAAAGGAAAAATTATTTGCATTTGATTTCGATCTGTTACATTTGTTTATTAATGTAACAGACAATTAATTGATAAAAGCCAAAAAATGTTTGAAGATAACCAATTCCCCGATGTTTTCGGGAGGAGTATCCCTACTTTTAGACAGATTGAAATCTTTGCATTATTACCTATTTTACAAACGCAATCATTGCGAATTATGTTTGTACACCATAAGTAAAATACCACCCAAGTTCCAAGTTCGATCCCCGCCCAGACGCACTTGAAAAATTTATTTTCAGGAAAAAAGGGGTTCAGTTTATAACTACATGAAACGTCTCAAATTAATGTATTTGCCGTTTGGAACGTAAGCCCCTTTTAAATGAGTCTAGAAATAGAACCGGATGCAGCCTTGTTCCAATTGGAATGTTGTGTATCGCAAATTTTTTATCAAAAATTTTCTTATCAAAAATTTTTCTTTCAAAAATTTTTCTTTCAAAAATTTTTCTATCGAAAATTTTTATTGAACATTTTTTATCAAAAACATTTTTATAGGAAACGTTCTTTATCAAAAAATTTCTATATTCTATTTCTATTATTATTATTCTATTACTATTGTTCAGTTGATATTCTGATAACCCAATTTTATTTCTTTGTTCTCCCTAATCATGTATTTTGTTAATATAAATTGCCCAGCAAAACCGTGGTAATGTCAAGTACTCTGGTAACTGGTTATCTTGTAATGACTACAACATACCCTCCGAATAACGAATAAGCTATAACAGAAGTACTTATTTGTAATTAAGATGGTAATTCGAACTGAATGGCCCCGGTTCAAATCCCACCAAGACCAAAAATTAAAAAATTTTTGGTCTTGGTGGGATCATTTAAAATTCTTTTTAAATGATTTTTGAATTTTAAAAACTTAAATATTACCTTCTTTAAAAGAATTTTTGGAAAATTAACTCACGGTAATGAAAAAATACCACCATGAGTTAATTTTGATTATGCAGGGGATGTTGGATACCAAACACGGTTCTGATTGGTCTTAACTTCGTAAGCCCAGACATATCTTGGTCGTCCTTTATCTCAACTGTGGACACTGACCTCCTCGTGTTATCACCCGGGGAACTAGTTTAATACCCCTTAATGTAGTGAGCTAACATATACCGAGAGTTGTTCCATGAGATCGAAAAAAATGGGTTAGACGACGGGCTAGTAACCCACTCTTGGAAAAAACAAATACTATGAAGAGGATAAAGTTAGAATAAAAATTTACCACCACCAAATTTCAAAAGAGGACGTCCGAGACTTCAATGGAAAGACCAAGTAGAGGAACATTTTTCAAAGCTTGACCAATAAAATTGGAGAATATTTGCACAAGATCGAAGTCCATGGAATTCTAAATTATCAGGTTGTAACTATAGGCCATTAAATTAAGTAAGAGTCAATGTTATATAAAAACTTATACAAAAAGGAAGATTTAAATTGTTTAAGTTTTAAAAAAAAACTTCTTTATTGTTTATTAAATGCATAAAACATTAACAAAAAATCATATAGAAATATTTTTTCAAAAACTACAACAAAGCAAAAAAAAAAACAAAAGCAGGGAAAACAAAATTATTGTCACATGATTTTGGATCTAAAAATAAAAATTGTATATATTAATTATAAGCTACAAAGTTTTCAACAAGTAGCTCAGTGGAAGAGCCTCCGTCTAACAGTCGTAGCGGTCTGGGTTCGAGCCCGCAAGGGAGCATAAACAAAAAAAAAATTGTATTTCGTTTAAAAATATATTTTTTTAAATAAAAGAACAACTACAAATAGCTTTTGTTGTTGTTTTCCAATTGCTTACCCAAGTTATTACTTTTCTGCAATTGGAAAGTATTTGCCTCCAATGACATCCCCATGTTAATGTAACGACTTAAACAATGAATGAGTAAGTGGTTCATGTTCTATAGTTTAACTGTTTAACTCATTGTTTGGTAATGAAAAGTTTTGCTGGTGGATAGCTTTTAATACTCATTTGCACGAGTTTTGTCAACAATCGTGATATGTACAAAAATTACAAAAAGTCGTCGGCTTCTGGTGGGTTGCGGGAATCACCTTCTGTTCAGTGAATGAGCTCCTTTAGGCTCTAGAGTGCCGACAAGAGACAAACTGACAGACCGACAAACAGACGTCTGTCTGATAGACAGACAGACAGACACACAGACAGACAGACAAGCAGATAGACAGACAGACAGACAGACAGACAGACAGACAGACAGACAGACAGACAGACAGACAGACAGACAGACAGACAGACAGACAGACAGACAGACAGACAAGACAGACAGACAGACAGACAGACAGACAGACAGACAGACAGACCTACTGTTCAGTGAATGAGCTCCTTTCGGCTCTAGAGTGCCGGAAACAGACAAACTGACAGACCGACAAACAGACGTCTGTCTGATAGACAGACAGACAAGCAGATAGACAGACAGACAGACAGACAGACAGACAGACAAGCAGATAGACAGACAGACAGACAAGCAGATAGACAGACAGACAGACGGAAAGGGCTAAGACCAAAACAAAAACAGATTTTTGCAAATATCTTAAAATGTTGCATCTGTTTCGAAATATTTGAAAATGTTTTTTGTATGTCATCACCTGGGCCTATAACCCCCACTACGAGTAGGTCGCTTTCCAAGTAAGAACAAAAGTTCCTCATTTGTGGCACCGCATAATTAATCATTATCGATTGAAATTTTGAGATAAAAAATAAACTAGAACAAAGTAAAGGTTTTTAATAATTTTAAAGTTCGAGGTAGAATTAAGTAAATATTTTACTATTTAGAATATGTAAAATTTAAACTCTATTTTATTTTGTATTAGTATTTCATTTAAGCTAAAATATTGTGTTAAAAAACTTTCTCATATTTTTTAGCAGCTCTTCAAACTAAATAGAACAAGCGTTAACAAACTCTTGAAAACATGTGTTGAAAAAATCGAAAAACTTTTTTAATTACAAATTTTTTTACGTTGAGTGTTAAAATATTTAGAACTCACGAAACTTTTGTGTAAACGTTTTTAATATTAAACATTTGTTCAAAAAAATAATAACTCGCATGTTTTTGAAAAAGGCTGTTTATTTTATAAACTCATATCATATCGATTTTTGTGTAAGATATTATCATATGTAGGGTAGAGTAGAAAGCAATTTTTTATTAATTTTATTTATTTACACTGTATCAAACTTCGTTTTTGCTCCATTAATTTACAACGAATGTCGATGTAAAGACTTAAGTTTTCTGAAAATTTACCAAAATTTCCTAAGTTCTATCTGCAGGTCGCAATAATATTGATTAATTTTTGTTAATGAAGAAGTTAACACGATATTGGTCAAATGACAATCAGCCGGTGTCCAAGTAGATTTGACATTCTTCTTCTGTTGTCCTTGACTTCCAGTGGAGCATAGGGCCTCAGATTTGACATAAATTATACAAATTAAGATAAAATACAATAAACCATATAATTTTACTGACAGCCATACAATTTTTAAAAATTTAAAAATTTTATATTTACTTTTTAAAAAAATTTCTTCAAGACTCACTTTTTAAAGAGAAAGGTCCAAAAATTCACTTTTAAATAATTTGCAAACTTTAAATGGAATCTTGTCTGCTAAAACTTTTTTAACTTTCTCTAGTTTCTGTGTCTATTGAAAAACTTTATCATCATTTGGCACTAAAAACTTAGTACTTGACTAAAAATTTATACAATGTCACACAAATGTTACAGCAAAAATGTGTTTGTGGGCGTTTCCGCTGATGATGTTTTTGGGTTAGTAGTGAAGGTGGCCAAGTTTTTCTTTTGGCACACTTAACATCGCAAAACCATTAAACTGTCATTAGTGACAGTTTGCCAATGTAAATGTTTGTTAATGACAGATGTAGAGAAAGGAATTAAGAGGAAATTTCTAAAATAAATATACACATTTTAAGCGGAAATTCAATAGAAAAGGAGTTTAATTGAATGTTAAATAAAACTTCAAACACAAGCAAAGGGAATAATAATACAAAAGAACTGAGTGATTGCGTAAAGCTTTAATCAAAGCTTTAAGTAAAATGTAGTATTTAATTACTAAATACTCGTTAAAAAAAATTTTGTGAGTCCATTTAAAAATATTTTTTCAATTTCAACACATACAATTCCTTTGTGTTCAATTAGAAGCTTTATTTGACCAATTTAATTGCTTTGTATTTTCAGAAAAATCAAACAAATATCTACAAAAGTTCTTTTTTGAATTTTCGTTTTTATAACAAAACAAACAAAGAAATTTGCACTTTTTATTTAGTTTGTTTTTTATCTAACAAATAATTTTTTTTTTAGCTGACAAACAATTTATTTTACAAAGCTTTTTCAAAAATTGAAAAACGTATTCAATTCCATAACAATCATTTATTTTTCTCATATCCATAGAAAATCTATTTGGTCCCCTATAAAAAAAACAAACTATTGTATCTAGATGTCAGATAAAGTTTCAGTTTTGATTTCAGACGAAACAAAGGATTAAAAACTAAAACACATTTGGTTTATTTTAAGTATTTTATTTGGAAACTGAAGCACAAAAAATAAAAATTTTAGAAGCAACTCTAAAACGACTATTTTTTAAGAAAGTTTATAAAAAATTTACTATATTTTTATTGGAAATTAAAAAATTTTTTTTATTTTTTGAGGAATTTTTTGAAAGTGTTCTTACTTTTATAGGAAATTTTTCAAAAATTTATTACTTTTAAAAAATGTTTAAAAAATTTACTATTTTCAAAGAAAAATTTTTTATATTTATAAGAAATTTTTAAAAAATTTTCTATTTTTAAAGAAAATATAAATTGAAAATTTTTCAAAAATTTCCTATAAAATAAGAAATTTTTGAAAAATTTCATGTAAAAATAGGTAAATTTTGAAAAATTTCCTTTACAAATAGGAATTTTTTTAAAAATTTCCTATAAAAATAAGAAATTTTTGAAAAATTTCTTACATAAATAGGAAATTTTTCAAAAATTTACCATTTTTACAGGAAATTTTTAAAATTTTTTTCAAAAATTTCCTATTTTTATAGGAAAATTTTCAAAAATTTACTATTTTTATAGGAAATTTTTCAAAAATTTACTATTTTTATAGGAAATTTTTCAAAAATTTACTATTTTTATAGGAAATTTTTCAAAAATTTACTATTTTTATAGGAAATTTTTCAAAAATTTACTATTTTTATAGGAAATTTTTCAAAAATTTACTATTTTTATAGGAAATTTTTCAAAAATTTACTATTTTTATAGGAAATTTTTCAAAAATTTACTATTTTTATAGGAAATTTTTCAAAAATTTACTATTTTTATAGGAAATTTCCTATTTTCATAGGAAATTTTTTAAAAATTTCTTATTTTTATAGGAAAAAAATCTTATAATTTTTTAAAACTTTGTTATTAAATTTTTTAACATGATCAAAAAACGCACTCTTTTAATTATTGTAATTATTTTTTATTAATTCACGGAAATGGAAACCGCTTATATGCTCTTTTGCTGCAGACCTCAAGTCACGCACATACTAATTTGCTTTTTATCACTGATTGTAATTTCAATATTAAGCAATTTTACGTATGAGTGATATTAAATTTTAGGAATAGTCATCATTAAGTATACGCACCATGGGCATACTCTTTAAAATTAGTGTATGTAGATTTGATATTCAATTTTTGTATAATTTTGGTATTATGTTATTAAGTATTTTGTGTTAGAATAATGCTGTTATAAAATTTGTTAGTTTATTTATAACTTTAATATCATTTGATTGTAAATTTTCGCTGCAATAACACTTTAAATTTATACATTTACTTTCCATAGAATTTGTCGCTTCCGCAATTGTTAGTATTAGAAATATTCAACACCTTTATTAAAATTGGCTTTTTCAACATAATGGCTGTGACATCTGTTCATTCTAATGGTTTCTGTGGTTTAATAACATTTTCAACCACAATGAACTTTCAACAAAATCCACATCACATATTGGATCACATTCATTTTTATCTGCTACAAAAATTCTCTTCCATTTACATCTGCACTCGAACTGAGTTTTCCGTGTTCTATCCATAATATTTTAGTTGTGATATTTGATTTAATTTGATTGTTATAGTCGTCGAAGTTGTTGTTTTGAGTTTTCATCGTGTGAATTGTTCAATTGGAATTTAAATTGAACAATTTTGTTGATTTTAATAAACTCGTGGTGAAATAGCAAAAGTTTTTTTTTTAACTGAAAAGTTATTTAAATTAAGGTATTTGTTTAGATTGTCAATGCAATGGAGTGTAAAGAAATTGAAAGAAATAATTTGAATTTTGTTATTGTTGAATTTAAAAATTTATGAAACTCAAGGTAAATAAATCCTAAATGGTTAATTAAAAAATTACTTTTAAATTTTCAAAAAATTAAATATTTCAAAAATTTAATATTTCTATATTAAAATTTTAAAAAATTTCTTATTTTTATATATATTTTTTTAAAATTTCTTATTTTTATAGGAAATTTTTAAAAAATTTCTTATTTTATAGGAAATGTTTTAAAAATTTCTTATTTTTATAGGAAAATTTTCCAAAATTTTTTATTTTTATAGGAAATTTTTCAAAAAATTCTTATTTTTATAGGAAATTTTTCAAAAATTTCTTATTTTTAAAGGAAATTTCTCAAAAATTTCTTATTTTTTAGGAAATTTTTCAAAAGTTTCTTATGTTTATAGGAAAACAAATTTCTTATTTTTATAAGAAATTTTTCAAAAATTTCTTATTTTTATAGGAAACTTTTCAAAAATTTCCTATTTTTATAGAAATTTTTTTTTTTAATTTCTTATTTATATAGGAAATTGCTCAAAAATTTCTTATTTAAATAGGAAAAATTTCAAAAATTTATATCTTTATTGGAAATTTTTGTAAAAATTTCCTATCCTTATAGAAAATTTTTCAAAAATTTCTTATTTTTATAAGAAATTTTTAAAAATTGTTTATGAAATTTTTTACTTGAATAGGAAATTTTTCAATAACTTTTATTTTGATAGGAAATTTTTTAAAAATTTCTTATCTCTATAGGAAATTTTTTTAAAAATTTCTTTTTTTTATAAAAAATTTTTCAAAAATGTTTTTTTTAGAGGGAATTTTTCAAAAATTTCTTATTTTTATATGAAATTTTTAAAAAGATTTCTTATTTTTATAAGAAATTTTTTAAAAAGTTCATATTTTTATAAGAAATTTTTCAAAAATTTCATATTTTTATAAGAAATTTTTCAAAAATTCTTATTTTTATAGGAAATTTTTCAAAAATTTCTTATTTTCATACAAAGATTTTCAAAATTTCTTATTTTATAGGAAATTGTTCAAGAATTTCTCATTCTTATAGGATTTTTTTCAAAAACTTTTTATTTTTATAGAAAATGTGTGAAAAATTCCGTATTTTTGTAAAAATTTCTCAAAATTTTCTTATTTTTATAGAAAATTTTTCAAAAATTTCCTATTTTTATAAAAAGTTTCTCAAAAATTTCTTATTTTTAATAGGAAATTTTTCAAAAATGTTCTTTTTTTTCTAGGAAATTTTTCAAGATTTTGTTTTTTTTAGGCAATTTTTACAAATATCTTATTTCTATAGTAAATTTTTAAAATTTTGTAGGAAATTTTTAAAAAATTTCTTATTTTATTAGGAAATTTTTTAAAAATTTGTTATTTGATAGGAATTTTTATTTTTTTTTTGTTTTTCTAGGAAATTTTTCAAAAATTTCTTAGTTTTATTGGAAGTTTTGAAAAACTTTTCTTTTTTGATAAAAAATTATTAAGATTTTTTTTTTATTTTTATAGGAAATTTTTTAAAATTTGTTTGTTTTTATAAGAATTTTTTTAAAAATTTTCTTATTTTTATAGCATTTTTTTTTTTTAATTTTCTTATTTTTATAGGAAATTTTTAAAAAATTTCTTATTTTTATAGGAAATTTTTAAAAATTTTTTTAATTTTATAAAAAAATTTTTTAAATTTTTTTAATTGTTTAAAAAAAATTTTAAAAATTTCTCATCATTATAGAATATTTTCCAAAAATCTCTTTTTCTAAAGGAAAATTGAAACAAATTTCCTATTTTAATAGGAAAAAAAATTGTTAGTGTTATAGTTATTTTATAAATTGTTAAATTTGGATTACTAAACTAAATGTATGTACATACATTTGAGAAATTTAGTTTTTCATGACAATATTCTTTTTTGTAATACAATTATGTATGAAACATGCATACATTTATATGAGGATTTTTAAGACAGGCAACGTTTTCCACAAATTTGATACATTTGAATAAATATTAAGGAGAAATGCTAGAATATGTCTTCAAAAATTTTCATATGAATTATCCTAATAATATAATAAGTATTCATTACTAAAACATGTAACTCATACATTCATGTTTTTAAAGTCTTTTGAAATTAGATTTTTCCAAGCTCTGACAAAAAATTGTTTGTCTGCGAGGCTTTAATTTTTCACTAAAATTTTGGCTCTATTGCTTCCTTATTAAAATCAAAATATATAAATTAAAATTCACATTTAAGTAACTGTTGATCCTGCTTTCGTATTTATACGATACTGTAATAAAAATTATATTTTTATACAAAGCTTTTCCTACTATTGTTATAATCACAATGACGATGTATTTGAATAGGAGTGTATGTATAATTTGAAAAGATACAAGTTTGCATGTTTGTATTAGTATTCAGGAAATATACTGACAGCGCTTTGGGATAATATTATATTAAATTTAACTTTTTACAGTTTATAATTTTTGCAAATTAGGCAGCAGCCCCTAGAAATGTTTTTTTTCTTTCCTAAAATATTATTTATAAAATATATTTTGTATGATGCTCGGCAGTATTTTTATAAATGTAAATAAAATGGGGAGCTCATCCTCATTTGTGAAAGTCTGCCTATTTGTTTTAATTAAAATTGGTTTTTATAAGTTGCCTTCATCAGCAACATTTACAGCATCATCATAGTTAGCAGCATTAAGCTCATTAGGCTTTCCAGTGGGAATTATAGCACAAAAAAGATAATTTTAATTCTAGCCTCTACCTCCCTTTTACTGCTTTGCAATTGTATAGAAAAGCCATTGTAATTTGTAAATGTTATAAGTTGTAGGTAGATACGTTTTGTTGAGTGTGTGCCAGATTTTTTTTTAATAAAAAATATAAAATAATTTATGTTAATTAGTTTTGAGTTTCCAGGAGGTGTGTAAACAATTACTACTATGTAAATATGTATACTTTAAAAGCATTAAAAACGGTGGGAGTCTTTAAGCTTCTTAACCTGGGTTGTTGTGGGCTTTCGTGCTTTAAGGGCGTTTAAGAGCCAAAGTTGATAAACCTAAGAGGCGAAAATTAAATCTTATTACATTGTAATGCGATTTATATAATGGTAATATATAAAGTGAAAATATATAAATATAATTTGCACGTGTGCTGATTAATTTAAGCGTTAAAGAGCAGATGCTCCTGAACAAAAATAAACTTAATTTTTGCACATATTTCATAAGTCACGTAGCCAATCAGATTTAATACAATAGACACTACGTGATATAGGAAGAATTAAAAATCATTTACAGCAATTTTCTTTTCAAATTTATAATTTTTAAAAATTATTTTTTTTTAATTAAATAATGGAGCATTTTCCAAAAATTAAATACTTACAAATAAATTTTCAAAAATTCCCTTCAGTTATAAATTTAAAATAAATAAACACATACCAATACCTAGAACATGTACAAACTGTAACCACATTTGTCCGTAAATACCCTGTACAAATTGTTTCCTTGTTAAGAATATTTTTTCTTCGTATTTGCTTGTTCTCTGGCTGTTTGTTAAGTAAATAAGAATTCCAACATAATCCACAAATAATTTCTGTTTTTGCTGTTTACATTTTTTCTTAAACAACAATTGATGTTTCTATATTTAAGTCGAATGAAAAAGAGAAATACAACAATAATGACCAAATTGTACAGAATAAAAGAAACAACAATTAAAACAAAACTGTACAAAGCAAAAAGAAAGAATTCCTGTACATTCAACAACTGACCGCCAAACCAAGGGCAGATTTTCATTTTTTTCATCTGCCCTTGGTTTTTTCATTTTAATTTTGAACAAAACTAAAGTTATACAGTAAATATCTAAAAAAATTGCTGTTCAAATATACATTTTTAAAAATTTACCACAAGAAAAAATTAATTTTTTAAAAATTTCCTACAAAAATTAGAAATTTTTTAAAAATTTCCTATTGAAAATAAGAAATTTTTAAAAAAAATTCCCACAAAAATAAGAAATTTTTGAAAAATTTCATACAAAAATAAGAAATTCTTGAAAAATTAAAAAAAAATATGAAATTTTTGAAATACTTTCTATAAAAACAAGAAATTTTTGAAAAATTTCCTGTGAAAATAAAAAATTTTTCAAAAATTTCCTTCAAAAATAAGAAATTTTTGAAAAATTTCTTATAAAAATAGGAAATTTTTGAAAAATTTCCATAAAAATAAGAAATTTTTGAACACTTTCATATAAAAATAAGAAATTTTTGATTTTTTTTTTTACAAAAATAAAAAATTTTTGAAAAATTTCCAATAAAAATAAAAAAATTTTGAAAAATTTCCAATAAAAATAAGAAATTTTTGAAAAATTTCCTATAAAAATAAGAAATTTTCAAAAAATTTTGTATAAAATAATAAATAAGAAATTTTTAAAAAGAAATTTTTGAAAAATTTCCTATAA
Organism: Stomorhina lunata; assembly: GCA_933228675.1. Lineage (NCBI taxonomy): Eukaryota > Metazoa > Arthropoda > Insecta > Diptera > Rhiniidae > Stomorhina > Stomorhina lunata. The sequence continues at coordinate 125,085,632 of OW121741.1, read as the reverse complement.
AAATAAAGAATTTTTGAAAACTTTCCTATAACAATAAGAACGTTTTGAAAAATATCCTATAAAAAAAAAGAAATTTATTAAAATTTTCCTATAAAAATAAAATATTTTTGAAAAATTTCATATAAAAATAAGAAATTTTTAAAAAGTTTTCTATAAAAATAAGAAATTTTTAAAAAAAATTCTATAAAAATAAGAAATTTTTGATAAATTTCCTATAAAAATAAGAAATTTTTGAAAAATTTCCTATAAAAATAAAAAATTTTTGAAAAATTTCTTGTAAAATTAAGAAAATTTTGAAAAATTTCCTATAAAAATAGGAAATTTTTGAAAAATTTCCTATAAAAATAAGAAATTTTTGAAAAATTTCCTATAAAAATAAGAAATTTTTGAAAAATTTCCTATAAAAATAAGAAATTTTTGAAAAATTTCCTATAGAAATAAGAAATTTTTGAAAAATTTCCTATAAAAATAAGAAATTTTTGAAAAATTTCCTATAAAAATAAGAAATTTTTGAAAAATTTCCTATAAAAATAAGAAATTTTTGAAAAATTTCCTATAAAAATAAGAAATTTTTGAAAAATTTCTTATAAAATAAAATGTTTTTGAAAAATTAGCTATAAATACAAGAAATTTTTGAAACATTCCTTTAAAAGTAGGAAAATATTGAAAAATTACCTGTAACAATAAGAAACTTTAGAAAAATTTTTTTAAAAAATAAGAAATTCTTGAAAAAATTCCAATAAAATTAAAAAGTTTTTAATTTTATATAAAAATAAAAAAATTTTGAAATATTTCCTATAAAAATAAGTAAGCAATTTTTTGAAATATTTCCTATAAAAATAGTATTTTTTTAAAAACTTCCTATAAAAATTAAAATTTTTTGAAAAATTTCATGCAAAAAAAATTTTTTGAAAAATTTCATGCAAAAAAATTTTTTTTTTTAATTTCATATAAAAAAAAAATAAAATTTTTACAATTTTACTGGTAAAATAACAAAATTTTTAAAAAATGTTCTGTAAATATGAAATCTTTAAAATAAAATCATACAAAAATAAGAAATTTTTTAAAAATTTCGTATAAAACTAAAAAAAAAAAATTTTAAATTTTGTTGTAATAATATATATATTTTTGAAAAATGTCTTATAAAAATAGGACATTTTTTTTTTAACCATTTTCATATAAAAACAAGAAGTTATTGAAAAATTTGCCATAACATTAGGAAATTTTTGTAAAAAAATCATATAACATAAGAAATGTTTGTATTTTTTGAAAAATTAAAAAAAAAGAATTTCTTGTAAAATTTTGTATGTATGAAATTTTTAAAAATTTTCCTACAAAAATAACATATTTTTTTTAAAAATTTAAAAACTCATATTAAAATAAAAGCCTTTTTAATATTTCATATATAAATAAGAATGTTTTGAAAAATTTCCTATAAATACAAACAATTTTTGCAAAATTTCTATAAAAGTAAGAAATTTCTGTAAAATTTCCAATCTAAATAAGAAAGATTTTAAAAAAATCCTAAAAAATATATATAAAAATAAGAAGTTTTGAAAATTTTCCAAAAACAAAATTAAATTTTTTAACAATTTCCTAAAAAAAATAGTAAATTTTTCGAAAATTTCCTACTAAATTTACTATTGAAATTTTTAAAAAATTTCCCATTAAAATAATAAGTTTTTGGAAATGAAATGTTTCCTATAAAAATATGAAAATAAGAAATTTTTGGAAAATTTCCGATAAAAAGAAAAGAATATCCTATAAAAGTATGAAATTTTTAAAAAAATTTCCTTTAAATATGAAATATTTTCTATAAAAGTACGGATTTTCTGGAAAATTTCCAATCTAAATATAAAATTTTTTAAAAATATCTATAAAAATAAGACATTTTTGAAAAATTTCTTTAAAAAAACTCAATTTTTGGAAAATTTCCTAAAAAAAATGTAAATTTTTAAAAAAATTTCTTTTTAAATTTACTATTTAAATTTTTAAAAAAATTTACCATAAAAATAGTAAATTTCCTAAAAGTACGAAATTTTTTAAAAATTTCCTTTGAAAATAAGAAATTTTTTAAAAATTTCCTGTAAAAATAAGAAGTTTTTTTTAAGAATTTCCTAGAAAAATAATAAATTTTTAAAAAATTTTCTTAAAAAATAAAAAATTTTTAAAAAATTTCATATAAAAATAAGAATTTTTGAAAAGTTTTATAAGAAAGACATTTTTGGAAAATTTCCTATTTTTAATTGTTTTTGAAATATTTTCTGTAAAAAAATAAATTTTTGAAAAATTTCCTATAAAAATAATAAGCTTTTAAAAAATTTTCTTACTATTTATTTTTGTAATTTTTAATAGTCCTTATTAAACGTACGAATGTGAAAGAACATTCGTTTATTTTTCCTTGTATTAAATTAGCTTTTCAATTTTATATTCAAATGCCGCACTTGTATTAATATGTGAGTTATGGTTATACTTTTCTTTAGTATCTTTTAACTAAAGTTAATAGATACTGTTAGTGCCACTACACTTCTACATGTTTTAATATTATCTCCGAGTTTTAGTTCAATTAAGAGTTTTTTCCACTTGTGTTTTTTTGCAAACGTAAATTCATGTAACGTTTTTATAGTTGTTTATTCTTATGTGGTAGTGGGATGCTATTTTTTCTTTTGTTGCATTCATTCTCCAAAGAGTTCTCAGATGGCTCATTTTGCTGCCACATGCTTTATCACATATTTGCTTTGTTATGTGCACAAATACATATAAAAAAGTGTTTAATATTGGTATTTAAAACCTCCTAGCATATTTTTTTTTATAAAGCTTCATTTAGATAGCAAATTTTTGTATATATATGAAAAGACATAAATTATGTTTAGAAATATGATGCAAAAATCAGAGACCGGATATTAATACTTTTAAAACAATATTTTCATGTTTAAATCCATAAAAAAACAATCATTGAAGTTTAAAAAAATATTAAAAATCCCTCAAGATTTTTATTTGTTCAAAAATTTTGTTTCTTTTTTCAATCCGATGAAAATAAAATATAAAAAAATCGTTTGGGATATTTATCCGTACAGTTCAAAATAATTTTCATCTTTTTTCATCCGATGAAAATAAATTTTGATAGAAAAAAAATCAATTTTTTTGTGTATTTGTCCGGGCATAAAGCATCTTTAGGGCGTCTAAAAAGGAATAAATTCAATTATTGTTGCAAATTTTATATTGAAATAGGTTTGAGCAATAAATGGTCGTTGTCCAAATGCGTTTAAAACGTTTAAAAGTTAATTTTTTTAGAAATAGCGACGCGAATCAAAGAAACCACCAATAGTTCCCATTAGAACTATTATCTTTAACTTCGATGTCCTAAAACATTGCAATAAATTGGAAACATATTCATACATTCATTGTGAAAGATTTTGAAATTTCATAAACATTTTATTCTTTCAAAGTCAAAACAGAAGTTCAAAAATAAAACAATGCATAAACTATTTTTCTGTTCGGATATTTATCGTTATAGATATTTAAAATTTTCATCATGAGGGATATTTATATTTCAAATATAAATCCCTCTTTTTTTATTTTTCGATCGAAATGAAAATAAATTTTCATCGGCAAAGATATTTATACTTGATGGACTTAAAAAATAAAACGATCTCCGGTCTCTGGCAAAAATATGTGTTTAACATTTATATTTAACGTAATACCGACCAAAAAATGTCAATTGGATGCTCATTAGTTAAATTAATATTATATTTTTTATATTTTCTTAATTTATGACATCTTTATGCTCCCATTACATTTAATAAGGCTTATTTCTGAAGTTCTGCAAGTTTTTCTCCTTAAATTAGTCAGGTACGGAGACCTATTTCGTCCTAACTCGAGAACGACTTATCCGAACGACTCAAACGATAAGAGATACAGAAAAATTACATTAGACTAAAATAAATGCAATTTTGTTATGAATCTTCAAGTGTTTTAATCTTGAAAATCGGATGAGTCGTTCTCGAGTTAGGACGAAATAGGTCTCCGTACCTGACTAATTTAAGGGGAAAAATTTGCCACGCCTATAAAAAAAAAATCCAGATCTGATGGAACAAGTAAGAGTGGTATATTCGGCTTTGCTGAATCTTGGATACCCTTCACCAATGGTGTTCCAAAAGTACTTAATGTAATTCGTAGCAATATTTGGTTATACTAGTATTATATGCAAAGAGTCTTTAAAATTAAGAGTCGGAAAACGAAAACCTTTTCGGTGGCGTCATCATCTAGAAGAGTTATGCACCCAAAGGTTAGGTTGTGCAGGTGGCTGATGTCTAAGGAAGCTTCACTTGGGTTCTAAAGTGGTCCCTTTGTGAAAGATAATGATTACTAGACTACAAGTAGAGAATGCATATTTAAGCCAGCCAGTAGCTTCGAAATAAAATAGACACATATTTTACGAACATTTATTAAAGTTCGATAGACCAGATAAACCATGCAGAAAAGATGCTTCAAAATGTAGATGCCCTTAGATTTGCAATAGCACATCGATTTGATAAAGTTTAAGTATTCTGACATGCAACCCAAAAACGCTGTGCCCAGTGAGGGTTGTGCACTTTAATTCGTACGAATTATCCAACTAGTAAAAGTTCTTGATTAGTTATGTAAAACTCTGAAGTTAGCGGACTGATTTAGGTCAAAGCTTTAACAATGATTGTCAATGTATACAAGCCTTAAAATTATAGGGTATACACTCTTAGTTTTAGATACATACGTGAAATATATAGCTTTTGAATGGATGGTTATCAGCTTTGTCGGAAAAGTTTACTTATTAATTTGAAGTTAGTTAATTAATTAAAATGAACACTTCATCAATAATATTTGGGATGTAAAGTTCTTTCGATCTGTCCGATGGATGTTTGGAAAGTTTTGCTCTAGTTCTTTGTGCAATTTTAATGTGATTTAATTTATCAGCATTAAATCGATTCCCGGTCGGGTTTATATGGGAGATTTCACTAAATGTGAATAGAGCTCGCCCATTTTCAATATCGAACTTTTCAAGAGATCAGAAATACTTTTGTCAAATGTTGTCCCTCTAGAAAGTTAATTTTAGGCGCTATTGTCCTGAATATCAATATTGTACAACATCTTTTTACTAAATGTCATCATCGTATCTATTATAATTTGTCATTTATTAGCTACTAAGAGATTGCCTTAGGCGAAGTTATACGGGATCAATTGTCAAACGTGAACGGATTTCTCCCAATTGCAATTAAAAAATTAAATTTTTGTTGATATGTGAGATACTTACATACATATGTAGGTTTTGAACGGATATCATGTAATTAGCTGCAATTTTGTACTTCCTAGCAAGATTACCTATAATTTGATATATAATACATTCTCAAATGTTATTATAATGTTCAAAAGTCAGACACAAAATTAAGATAAATGCAGTGTGTCTGTCTGCTAAAACCAGATTTGTGGAGCTCCTGAATTGTCCCACCCTGAATTTCAACATTGTCGATCAAAACACCATCACTTAAACGCTAAATTATATCTACCACAAATTACAGAATGCATCAGGATTTAGATAATCCCCTGCGAAGGACGCTATTAAACTTCATCAAAATAAACATCTGAGATATCGACAAAACAGGAGCTCCAAAAACTTGACTACAACAGAAAAAAGGACAGACAGGTAGACGGACGGACATGTAGACGGACGGACAAACAAACAGACGGACGGACGGGCAAACAAACAGACGGACGGACAGACGGACGGAGGTCGCGAAATCGATTCTTGTGCCGATTCTGAGTTGATCGGTACAATTTGAATGGTATTCATAATCTGATTTGTGGAGTATATATATATCAGATTTTAGAAAATCCTCCCATAAAGAACGATGTCAAATTTCATCACAATCGGTCCATAAACACCTGAGATATCGCTGAAACAATACTTACAAAATGTAAACAAAATTTCTTAGACACGTACTTTGGGCAATTTGCTGTACATCAAATGTAGTGTTATGGCGATATCTCAATTGTTTATTGACCGCTTTTGATAAAATTTAATAACGTGCTTGGTGGGGGAATTTCCTAAAATCTGATATAAAATTTATGTAGGTCCGTACTAAAGGAGGATAGTTTTTCCTATTTCTGCATTTAATTTTTTCAACAAACATTCTCTAATGTGTACTTTGGGCAATTTGCGATACATCAAATTCAGTGTTTTGGCGATATCTCAGTTGTTTATGGACCGACCTTGATAAAATTTTACAGAGTGCTTTGGGAAAATATTTCCTACAATCTGATATATAACATTTTATCACATGTACACCAGGAGTATCTTTTTTCTCTTGTTATTTAAAAGTGTGTTTCAATCAAAAATTTTCAAATTTTCGTCTAATTTTTGGTATTTTTTCGATATTTTCGGTATTTATAAACCGATTTTAATGAAATTTAATAGCGTTCATTGCGGAATTGATATATTGGCCACAAATATCAATATTTTTTCACGAAATTTAATTCAAATACTGCTTATGTAAACCTAAATCGCTGTACAAATTTTCGGTCCATATTTGACCATAGCTCCCATAGAAACTTTTCTTAAAAAACGCACTAAATGAGACAAAAATCACTAGAACGCTCGTAAATCTGAAGATAATGGGAATTTTAAGTTTACATACATAATTTTTTGTTACAACTGTTATCAATTTGCCATATTTTAAGTACATGTACTATACTTAACTGCCTGGCTTGCTAATAATATAATATTACAAAAAAAAAAAAATTATATTTTTTGCAAATTAATGTATTGAAATACATAGTGTATCTGGCCAGATACATGCGCTACGTATGTGAATGACGGAGGGTTAATGTCATTTTCGTAAAAAAATATTTTTTATATTTATATGTGCTTATGATCATCGTTTCTTTGTGTTAGTGCTTCATCGAGTGTAAAAAATCCTAGCAATACAAACGAGGTGATGTATTTGCATTTTGGATGGACACCTGTTGATGTTTCACTTTTCCATTATTCGCAAATACCAGCATAAAGCAAATTTTGTAGAAAAAAAATGTATTTTATTTGATTTAAGTTTTAAAGAACTTTTTTGTAGTTTTTTACTCGTTTTGTTGGTATATTTTTCTTTTATATTTCGGTGTTCATGCCATATGAAATTGTGAAGCATTTTTGAAATTAGTCATTTGATGAACTCAGACATTTCCGGTGCCAAATTTAATTTTTATTAGGCAAATAGTTTTCAAATTTAATATTTTATTATATGAAAACAGTATAATTTAAACATTATAAGGGAAAGTAGGCAGTTAAATTGTATTTATGTAAAAACAAATCGTACATATATTTTAGGTGTAGGTTGAAAATATTCTGTATATAGAATGATGAATTTGTATATAGAATGATGAATTTTTAGTGTCTTCTTCTAAAGAAAACTAATGTTTTTATTATATCTTTTTTAACAAGTATTTTTATTACTTTTAATCTTTTTCGGAAACCATTAAAATGAGAAGAATATCAAAGAAAGATCTTTATTAAAATCTTTTGTTCCAAAATATTCCTGTACAAGGGCATGGAATAATTCAGTCAAGAATTCATATTTATTTATTTGTCAGCATGACACCAGCAATTTAAGAATTTATTGCCGCTTTTTGTCTTTTGCTCTTATATTAATACGATTTTTTGGAAAAAGTAAATAAAATAATAAAAATACACGCATTTATATAAAAATAGCAAAAACAAAGTAATCACTGGCATTTACTACGAGACTTAACGTCTGTATTAATATATGAATGTATACAAGACCCGCTCTTGTTTTACTTAAATTTAAAAATTTTAAAAATTTTTTTAGTGATCACAGATTTTTGGTCTGTCTTCTTAGTTTTCAAGATATTCATATTTTCATATAAATGTTTCAGTACGAATTTTGAAATATTTTAGTGATCACAGATTTTTGCTAAAAAGTCCTTTAGTTTCCTAGAAAATCAAAATTTTATAATAATTTTTAAAAAATCATATTTTAGTACGAATTTTGAACATTTTTTAGTGATCACAGATTTGTGCTTAAAGACAGAGATCTCCTTTTGTTTCCAGGCAAATCAATGTTTTATATTTTCATATAAAAATTTTCAAAGAATCATGTTTAATTAAAAATTTTGAAACTTTTTTAGCGTTTTTAGTTTCCAAGAAAATCAAAGTTTTATGTTTTGAGTTTTAGTACGAATTTTGAAATTTTTTTTAGTGATCACAGATTTTGGCCCAAATGGCTCTATCTCTTCCAGTTTCCAAGAAAATAAAAGTTTTATGTATTCATATAAAAATTTTCAAAAAATTGAGTTTTGGTACGAATTTTGAATTTTTTTTAGTGATCATAGATTTTGGCCCAAATGGCTCTATCTCTTCCAGTTTCCAAGAAAATCCAAGTTTTATGTATTCATATAAAAATTTTCAAAAAATTGAGTTTTAGTACGAATTTTGAATTTTTTTTAGTGATCACAGATTTTGGCCAAAATGGCTCTATCTCTTCTAGTTTCCAAGAAAATCAAAGTTTTATGTTTTCATATAAAAATTTTGAAAAAATTGAGTTTTAGTACAAATTTTGAAATTTTTTTTAGTGATCACAGATTTTGCCCCAAATGGCTCTATCTCTTCTAGTTTTCAAGAAAACCGAAGTTTTATATTTTTGTATAATAATTTTCAAAAAATCATGTCTTAGTACGAATTTTTAAAATTTTTTTAGTGATCACATATTTTAGCTTAAATGACTTAAATGAAAATGTTTTAAGTGATCATAAATTGTTACCTAAATGTCACTATTTCTTCTAGATTCCAAGAAAATCAAAGATTTATATTTTTATTTAAAAATTTTCAAAAAATTATGTTTTAGTACGAATTTTGAAATTTTTTTAATAATCACAGAATTTTGCTTAGAAGCCTCTATCTCTTCCTGTTTCCAAGAAAATCAAAGCTTTATGTTTCCATATAAAAACTTTAAAAAAAATTGGGTTTAAGTGCGAATTTTTTAATTTGTTTCTATGATCATAGATTTTCACCCAAATGGAAATATCTCTTCTAGTTTCCCAAAAAAACAAAGTTTTATGTTTTCATGTAAACATTTTAAAAAAATTGGGTTTTAGTACGAATTTTGAAAACATTTTTAGTGATCACAGATTTTTTCTCAAATGGCTTATCTCCTTAAGTTTCCAAGAGAATCGAAGTTTTATATTTTCATATAAAATTTTTCAAAAAATCATGTTTTATCACGAATTTTAAAAATTTTTTTAGTGATTACAGATTTTTGCCTAAAAAAGCTCTATCACATTTAGTTTTCTAGAAAATCGAAGTTCGTTATTTTCATAAAAATAACTTCAAAAAATCGTGTCTTAATATGAATTTTAAAATTTATTTATTTATTAAAAATTAAAAAAAAATGCTTTTTATTACTAATTTTTAATTTTTTTCAGTGATTACAGATTTTGGCCCAAATGGCCTTATCTCTTCTAGTTTCTAAGAAAACCAAAGTTTTATGTTTTTATATAAAAATTTCCAAAAAATTAGGTCTTATTACGAATTTTTAATTTTTTTTAGTGGTCACAGTTTTTTGCCCAAATGGCTCTATGTCTTCTAGTTTCCAAGAAAATCGAAGTTTTATATTTTCATATAAAAATTTTCAAAAAATTATATTTGACTACTAATTTTTAATATATTTTGTCACAAATAGCTCTATCTCTCCCAGTTACTAAGAAAATCAAAGATATATATTTTCATATCAAAAAGTTCAAAAATTGGGTTTTTGAAATTTTTTTTAGTGATTTTTAGATTTCTGTGTAATGGCTCGATCTCCTTTAGTCTTCAAGGAATCTCTTCTAGTTTCCAAGATAATCAAAGTTTTATATTTTCATATAAAAATTTTCCAAAAACAATGTTTTGTTAAGAATTTAAATTTTTTTTTTGTGATCACAGATTTTTTGCCAAAATGACTCTCCTTCTCCTTTTGTTTCCAAGAAGTTTTCTATTTACACACAAGAATTTTAAAAAAATCATGCTTTGGTATAAATTTTTGATTTTTTAATGATCACAGGTCTTTGATTAAAAAGCTCTATCTCCTTTAGTTTCATTGAAAATCAAGGTTTTATATTTTCAGAACAAAATTTTCAAAAAATCTTATTTTGGTACAAATTTCAATATTTGATCACAAATTTTTGTTTAAATATCTCTATGTCCTTTAGTTGATGTTTTATGTTTTCATATAAAAATTTTCAAAATTTTCAGTGATGACAGATTTTTGCTTAAAATGTTCTGTAGCTTTTAGTTTTTAAAAGATAGAAGTTTTATATTTTTATGTTTTAGTAAAATTTTTTTTTAGTGATTTCAGATTTTTGCTTTAATGACCTTATCTTCTTTAGTTTCTGAGAAAATCGAAGTATTAGTTTTTCTCCATTGAAATTTAAAAAAAAAGTTAAAATAAGGACCGGTCTAATAAATATGCGTATTACTTACACACATTCATCTCTTAAATGACAATCAAACATGTTTGTCACGTTCTTTACTTGTTATATTTTGTTTATAGTATTTGCTCATATTTATTAAACGACAACAGAAAAGCATGGAAAGCATAAAGAACTTAAATGCAGGGATTGACATATTTTTATAAAAAAAAAATACAAAAGAAAAATGAAAAGTGGGAAAAACAGCAAATATTAAGCAACCAGCAGTTTCTATCTACATCATTTCATTGACTCAGATACACTTGCATATGTTATTTTTGACTTCTGTCTTATAGTTTTGTCAATTTTATTTTATACTACGAGTTTTCTGATAATAATGAGGATATAGTATAGGCTGTTACGAGTATAATTTTTTTCTTAAACTGTTACAAATTTCATTTAGTTTTGATATAAAAGTAATAAAGTATTCTTTAATGCCATTACTTTACACGGTTTTTGAGAACAAGAAAATCTCCACCTGAAATCTTCAAAAGTTTTAAGATATTTTTATATTATATCTTAAAATTTTTGAAAAATTCAATTGTAAATTTTCTGGTTTATCAAAATCCTATACGAATTTTGCTCTAAATTTAAAATGATTTAATTCAATTAAACGTAATGCACAAATACTTTCCATACTACCTTCCTATATTAAATTTTATTCGAGTATAAAATTCAGTTTGTATCTTTGCATGTACTGAAGCATTGAACATTTGCCTTTTGGCATTGACATTAATTACGTAGGGTTGTGTGTATTTATATATGTTACACCATACAAACTTCCATAAATATTAACTTACAACTAAAGCAAAATATTCACAATAAAAAGCATGTGTTGACCTCCTCTTACAAAAAGCGAACATTTGCAGAGCACTATTTAACCTTCACATAGACTCATGGAGCAAGCGTTACGAAGATATAACTAAAATCAAACCAAACCAAACCAAACGAAATGAACAAAATAGCGCAATGCAGAAATAGTATCTGTATTACATAAAACGTGACAGCTACAACTCGAACCAAATACATAAACACACAATCTCCTGCATATACTCTCATATACATATACAAATACACGTGCTATCGTACTTCCATTTCAGTCAAATAAGACAGCAACAGAAACAGAATAAAAATGTAAATAAATACTTGAACTCTTGTTTGTATGTTGTAACCAAAGTGAGTGAGTGAAGTTCAAAAGTTGAATTTTTATTTAATTTTAGATAAATTTAATATTTCGAATATACACTTTCACTTCTTTGCAGACATCCTTTGCAAGGTTATTTTGCAATTTAGACTCTGTTTTATTTTTGGGAACAGTAAAGATATAAAACAAATTTAACACAATATTTACCATTAGCTTTCATAAGCATATACTGTACAGTGGTGCGTATGATGGATAAATGTTAAAATTTTTTATAATAATCACACGCGATTATTAGGGTGTCTCACCTTTGTATGGAGAAAATTAAACTTTGCAACACAGACAGAAGTATCCCCTTATTATTTACATTTGACTTGAGCCAAAGTTTGGACATACCAGTTATATGGCAAAAATTAGGGTTTCCTACAAATATTAGAATACATATTTTAAAAAGAGTGTAAATAAACGGTACTGAAACTATTATTGAAAACTTTCCAAAATATTCTGCATGTTGAGCAATAAAAAAATTTATTATTGGGTGAAATCACAATTTTTCGAATGAAACATACGAATTTTGAACCTCACTATCTCCACTTTTGTTGAAATTTTTTATACACATTCTCCTATCTCACACAATTTTTAGGAATCTTCAACATTTTTTATTTAGCTTTGGTCAAAATAACATTTAATACGGTTATCAGATTTTTATGAAACTAGGCTCATATTTTGCGTATGTGCTTCAGTCTTATATTTTTTTCAAACTTAATCAAGGATTTCTATATAAACAATTTTGCATATGAAAAATTTTCTAAAAAAAGTTCTCATATGAAAACTTTTCATATGAAAAAATTTCTAGAAAAAGTTTTCATATGAAAAATTTTCTAGAAATAGTTTTCATATGAAAAATTTTCTTATGAAAAATTTTATAAAAAAAATTATACACAAACATTTTTTATAAAAAAATTGAACAATTTTTCATACAAACAAAAAAAAATTTATAAAAATTTTTCATATGAAAATTTTTTCTAGAAAATTTTTCATATGAAAATTTTTTATAGAAAATTTTTCATATGAAAATTTTCTCTAGAAAATTTTTAATATGAAAATTTTTCATATGAAAATTTTTTCTAGAAAATTTTTCATATGAAAACTTTCTCAAGAAAATTTTTCATATGAAAAATTTTCTAGAACATTTTTCATGTGAAATTTTTCATATGAAAAATTTTCTAAAAAAAATTTTCATATGAAAAATTTTCTAGAAAAATTTTCATAAAATTTTTTTTTGTTTGTATGAAAAATTTTTCATATGAAAATTTTTTCTAGAAAATTTTTTCTAGAAAATTTTTCATATGAAAATTTTTTCTAGAAAATTTTTCATATGAAACTTTTCTCTAGAATTTATTATTGTATGAAAAATTTTCTAGGAAAAATTTTCATATGAAAAATTTTCTAGAAAAAAATTTTCATATGAAAAATTTTCTAGAAAATTTTTCATGTGAAAATTTTTTTCTAGAAAATTTTCATATACAAATTTTTTATAAAAAATGTTGTACAAAATTTTTTTTATAAAATTTTTCATAAGAAATTTTTTTCTAGAAAATTTTTCATATGAAAACTATTTCTAGAAAATTTCATATGAAAACTATTTCATATGAAAAATTTTCTAGAAAAAATTTTCATATGAAAAATTTTCATACGAAAAATTTTCTAGAAAAAATTTTCATATGAAAAATTTTCTAGAAAAAATTTTTTATATGAAAAATTTTCTAGAAAAAATTTTCATATGAAAAATTTTCTAGAAAAAATTTTGATATGAAAAATTTTCTAGAAAAAATTTTCATATGAAAAATATTTTAGAAAAAATTTTCATATGAAAAATTTTCTAGAAAAAATTTTCATATGAAAAATTTTCTAGAAAAAATTTTCATATGAAAAATTTTCTAGAAAAAATTTGCATATGAAAAATTTTCTAGAAAAAATTTTCATATGAAAAATTTTCTAGAAAAAATTTTCATATGAAAAATTTTTTAGAAAAAATTTTCATATGAAAAATTTTCTAGAAAAAATTTTCATATGAAAAATTTTCTAGAAAAAATTTTCATATGAAAATTTTTCTAGAAAAAATTTTCATATGAAAAAATTTCTAGAAAAAATTTTCATATGAAAAATTTTCATATGAAAAATTTTCTAGAAAAAATTTTCATATGAAAAATTTTCTAGAAAAAATTTTCATAAATTTTTTTTTTTGTTTGTATGAACAATTTTTTATAAAAAATTTTTCATATAAAAATTTTTTATAAAAAATTGTTCATACAAACAAAAACAAAATATGAAAATTTTTTCTAGAAAATTTTGCATATGAATATTTTCTCTAGATTTTTTTTTGTATGAAAATTTTTCTATAACAAATTTTTTATAAAAAATTTTTATATGAAAATTTTTCATATGAAAATTTTTCTAGAAAATTTTTTATAGAAAATTTTTCAACTAAAAATTTTTATAGAAAATTTTTCAACTAAAAATTTTTATATAGAATATTTTTCTCAAAAAATAACAAAATAATAATATTTTTCATAAAATTTTCATATGAAAAATTCGATATAAAAAATTTTGACAAAATTATGCAAATTTTCTGTAAAAAAATTCAACACGAACATTTTGTATGAAAAATTTTCTACAAAAAATTTGTAATGCAAAATTTTCTGTATAAAAAAATTTCATATAAAAAATCTATTTCAAAAATTTTAACAAAATTATTTAAAAAATTTTCTATAAAATTTGCATTGGAACAAATTTCTATAAAAAAATGTTCTACAAAGCAATTGTATATGAAGAGTTTTCTATTAAAAATTTTCTATAAACATTTTTGTATGAAAAATTTTCAATAAATGGTTTTATTTGAAAAATTTTTTACAAAAAATTTTTAAAAATTATCATTTAAAAATTTTTAATAAAAAAAATTATCATACGAAAATTCTGCATTAACAATATTAAAAAATATTTTTTTGGCAAATTTTCTATAAAAATTTGAATATGCAAAAACTTTTATATGCAAAATTTTTAATAAAAAATTTTCTAAAAATTTTTGATGAAGATTTTTTGTACAAAAAGTTTTCTATAAAAAATTCTTATATGAAACATTTTTTAATAAAAAATTTTTTATAAACAATTTTCATTTTGCAATTTTTTCTATTATTTTTTTTCAAGAAATTCACAGAATTTTGTACATTCATAATAATTGCACAATTCGTAATGATTGTGTTTGTAAAATAGGTAAAAATGCTAGATTTTCTGTCTGAAAGTAGGGATAGCCTAAGAGATAGCCTAACCTACCCTCGAAACGCGTCCAGAAATTGGTTATCCCGCAAACATTTTTTGGCTTTTAACAATAAATTGTCCGTTACATTTATAAATAAATTTAAAAGATCGAGATCAAATGCAAATAATGTTTTTTTTTGAATAATATTTACATCTCGATAATTTTGTAATTTTGTGGTAACAAATTTTTTTATAAAATTTTTTTAGAAAAAATTTTCTAGAAAAAAATTTTAGAAAAAATTTTCTAGAAAAAAATTTTAGAAAAAATTTTCTAGAAAAAAATTTTAGAAAAAATTTTCTAGAAAAAAATTTTAGAAAAAATTTTCTAGAAAAAAATTTTAGAAAAAAATTTCTAGAAAAAAATTTTAGAAAAAATTTTCTAGAAAAAAATTTTAGAAAAAATTTTCTAGAAAAAAATTTTAGAAAAAATTTTCTAGAAAAAAATTTTAGAAAAAATTTTCTAGAAAAAAATTTTAGAAAAAATTTTCTAGAAAAAAATTTTTTATGAAAAATTTTCTATAAAAATTTTGTATGAAAAATTTTTTTAAAAAAATTTTTTATAAAAATTTTAAAATTAACAAAAGGTCAAATTTTCAATATTTAATTGCATTTATTTAATTCACGAAAGATATTGTACACAACATCATTGAACTGCTCTTAACAATAGACAATTATTCACAATACCTTGAATTTATTTAAAGCACAATAATAGGTTTTAATTTTTAATTACCTACTTTATAATAAGTCATCTAATTAAAAATTAGTAATTATTTACATTAACATTTTAGAAATTATTAAAGCAGAAAAATTTATTATCCCTTTTTAAAATACTCCAACGTATGAGTGATATTGAATATGTTCACAAAATCTATATCAATTATACGCACCGCAGGCATTTTAAAATTTAATAATACAATTTTATTTCGTTAACAAATTTAACGCATAAATTTCAAATAACTTTAGGCATGAAGTTTATTTAAAATTTATTTTTAATTGTGTTTAAATATATAATATCTTTTGCATCTACAATTTTTATAGAAAGCTTTTAACATTTATCAATTTTAACAATTTTTATATAGAAAATTTCACAAACCTATTGCTAAGAAAATTTTTTACATCTAATTTATTATTCAAATTTTTTTTTTTAATTTTTCACAAAATATTTTTATTACTTTCGTACAAGTTTTTTATGTCAATTTTTATTTACACAAAATTTCTTATAGAAAAAGTTTTACTCTATTTTTAGAGAGAAATTGTCATAGAAAAAACAATATAAACATTTTTGTGGAAAACTTTAGATTTTTCCATTTTAATTATTTTTATGTCCCCTAAAAACTGAACTACTACTGCTACATTTGGCTGATTTAAAGTTGTTTTTTAAAAAGGAATATAACAGTTCAATTTCTTGCAGAATGTCGTTACATTTTGATGTAAATATAAACTTCTCTTGTACCTTGTATTTTTTTCTTCAATTTTCTCATCAGATAATTTTATTTGAAAAGTATAAAATAGAAAAAAAAGTAAAAGAAAGAAATACAATGTCGAAAATATATTTATTGAATTAGTCTCTTAGTTCTTTGCATACTTTTAGGTGCTAACATTGTGTATATATTAATGTATGAGTGCATTATTTCTCAGCAATTCCATATATAAAAAACGTTTCTAATACTAGTAAAATTAACAGCGAATTAAGTATATACTTGTTATTATTAAAAGTAAAAGATTCGTAAAGAATAAGAGTGGTCTGCCCAAATTCTGCACTTTACCCTTTCCTATACTAGCAAATCGCTGGACTTTTAACTAGTGTTAAACAACTTTGAACTGCAGGGTATAACTTTAAAGTAAAATGCTTTTAGATTATACGAAAAGTACTAAAATAGTCAGACAAATGACTTTATTTGCGATTTTGTAGTTATGATAAAGTTTATTACTTTCTTTTCATGTTTTCTTTTTGCAGAACTATTTGTTCTGGTTCTTGAATAATGCCAAAAATTTTGACATACAAATTGTTTTATTTCTTGGCAGTAAAAACTTTTACGATAAATTTGTTTGTTAGATGAGTGTTAAAATGATATAAATTGTTTGTAAAATAGCAAATGAAAATGTAAAGATATAGTTGATATTTATTTAAAAAGAATTGAAATATTAGGTGTAGTTATAATTTCTATAAAATTTCTTTTATAGAAAAATTTTAATATGAAAAATTTTAATATGAAAAATTTTTTGTAAAAAATTTTTATATGAAAAATTTTAATATAAAAATGTTTGATATATAATTTTCTATATAAAATTTGAAAATGAAAACATTTCTATAAAATTTTTTTATAAAAAATTTTATATAAAAATTGTCTATAAACAATTCTTATTTGAACAATTTTCTATAAAAAAATTTGTATATATAATAAATTTTTTATAAAAAAATTTTATATGAGAATTTTTCTATAAAAAATTTTTTATGAAAAATTTTCTATTAAAAAATATTTATATCAAAAATCTTCTATTAAAGATATTTTACTAAAAACCATCTATATAAAAATTTGTATATGAAATATTTTCTATAAAAAATTTTCATATGAAATATTTTGTCTAAAAATATTTTCGTATGAAAAATTTTATAAAAAGAATTTTCATATGAAAAATTTTTTCGTTGAAATATTTCTATTAAAATGTTTAACATAATTAATTTTCTATAAATTCTCATATGAAACATTTTCTATAAAAAATTTTTATATACAAAAATTTCTATAAAAACTTTTCATACAAAAAATTTTCGATAAAAAATTTGTATGAGAAATATTTTCTATAAAATTATCATATAAAGGATTTTAATATGAAAAATTTTTACATGAAAATATATCTATAAAAATTTTGTATATGACAAATTTTCTA
This sequence comes from Stomorhina lunata, assembly GCA_933228675.1. Lineage (NCBI taxonomy): Eukaryota > Metazoa > Arthropoda > Insecta > Diptera > Rhiniidae > Stomorhina > Stomorhina lunata. The sequence continues at coordinate 125,067,796 of OW121741.1, read as the reverse complement.
TAAAGAATATTTTATATGAAAAATTAAAAAAAAAAAAAAACATTTTATATAAAAAATTTTCCATAAAAAATGTTCATATGAAAAATTTTCTATAAAAAATTTTTATATGAAAAATTGTCTTTAAAAAATTTTCATATGAAAAATTTTCTATAAAAAAATATGAAATATTTTCTATAAAATTTTCATATAAAGAATTTTAATATGAATAATTTTAAGATGAAAAATTTTCTATAAAAAATTTTTATATGATAAATTTTCTATAAATTCTCACATGAAAAATTTTCTTTAATAAATTTTTCATATGAAAAATTTTCAAAAAAAAAAATTTTATATATTAAAATTTTTATATAAAAAATTTTTGTATGAAAAATTTTTTATAAAAAATTTTCGTATGAAATATTTTATATAAAAAATTTTTATATCAAAAATTTTCTATAAAAAATTTGTATGTGAAATATTTTCTATAAAATTTTCATATAAGGAATTCTTTATTGATAAATTTTCTATAAATTCCCACATGAAAAATTTTCTATAGTAAATTTTTCATATGAAAAATTTTCAAATAAAAAATTTTATATAAAAATTTTTTATACGAAAAATTTTCTATAAAAAATTTTCATATTTAAAATTTTCTATAAAAAATTTGTATATAAAAAATTTCCTATAAAAAATATAAAAATTGTCTATAAAAAATTTGAATATGAAAAATTTTTTATACAAAATTTTCGTATGAAAAATTTTCTATAAAAAAATTTTATATAAAAAATTTGTATGTTAATTATTTTCTAAAAAATTTTTATTAAGGGAGTTTTTATATGAATAATTTTTACATGAACAACTTTTTATAAACATTTTTTATATGATAAATTTTCTATAAATTCTTGTATGAAAAATTTTCAAAAAAAAGTTCATATAAAAAATGTTTATATAAAAACTTTTTATATGAAAAATTTTCTATTAAAAATTTTTATATGAAAAATTTTCTATAAAAAAATTTTTATATGGAAAATCTTCTATAAAAAATTTTTATATCAAAAATTTTCTAAATAAAATTCTTATATCAAAAATTTTCTAAAAAAATTTTTTATATAAAAAATTTTCTATAAAGAATTTAAATGTGAAATATTTTCTATAAAATTTTCATATAAAGAATTTTAATATGAATAATTTTTACATGAAAAATTTTTCATAAAAATTTTTTATATGATACATTTTCTATAAATTCTCATATGAAAAATTTTTTATAAAAAATTTTTCATATGTAAAAGATTTAAAAAAAAGATTTAAAAAAAATATATATTTGAACGCGGCAAGTGGATTGCAATTTCTGTCCCGACACAGGACGTCATCAGTATGATTTTCTGTAAAAAAAAATTCATATGAAAAATTTTCTATAAAAAATTTTTATATAAAAAAATTTCAAAAAGAAGAGTATTCGCATTTGATCCCAAATCTGTTACATTTTGAATTTGGTTTCTCCGCAAACTTTTTTTTAGGTTTTTATCAATAAATTGGTCTGTTACATTAATAAATAAATGTAACAGATTTGGGATCAAATGCGAATACTCTTCTTTTTGAATAATATTTACATACCGACTATTTTGTTATTTTTTAATACAAAATTTTCTATAAAAAATTTTTATTTTAAAAAATTTTCTATAAAAATTTTTCATATAAAAAGTTTTTAAAAAGAAAGAGTATTCGCATTTGATCCCATCTGTTATATTTACTAATATTATTTATTGATAAAAAGCCAAAAAATGTTTGCGGAGAAACCAAAATTCCTGGAAGCGTTTCGATGGTTGGTTAGGACATCATTCAGGAGGAGTATCCCCACTTTTAGATTGATCAAAAGCCTTGCATTCTTACTTATTTTACAACAAAATCTTTAAGAATCATGTTTATAAACAATAAGTAAGTGCTTAGATTATCGACAGAACAAAACACAAACATTTTCAAGTTTTCATCTTCCTTCACTTCCCACATTTTTGCTGCAGCCGTTGGCTACTATGTGTAGAATGCTGTGAAGAAATTGGGTAAGAAATGGAAAACCAACTTAAAAGAAATTGTTTCTGTGATAAGAAAATTAAGTTAAGAATAAGTCTTTAATAGTTTAAAAAAATGAAATTTCTTGAAAATTGGACCAAATTGATCAAAGTAGCATATGATTTCAAAATTGCCTAATTGGGCTTCCCTAAAACTTCAAGTTTGAATATGTTCGTTTTTTAAAGAAGACATTAGGACCGCTTTATGAAAACTTAAAAATATATTAAAAATTAAAAATCTTATTTTAAGTTTTTGTCCCAAATACTGAAAAAATATTTCACAGTATTCTAGTGCGTATGATATATATTTATCTCTTTTAATAATTGTTAATACTTATACGCCACCATATGTATAATGAAGTATTTTCCTATACTTGTTTACCAATGCAATCTCTAACACCATCTAAAGCTATAATAAAATCATCATCTCTTTGAACATTAACAACACCATTAATAGCAATATCATTTGTTGTAACATAGTAGTTTAAACATCAGCATCAACATACTCATACATGCAACTACAACAGCAACCACAACTAAAACTTTAACAATACAGACAAACTCTTAACGTGCATGTTTTACAAGTTTATGATGGCAATTTATCAACTAATGGTGTGGAAACCCATATTGTCAACGTGCTAAAGAAAATTATATTGTTGCTGTTAATGTGGTTGCAGTTGCTGTTGCCGATTCTATGGATGATATTAATGTTGTTAAAGCTTCTGACACTGTAAATTATTTCTATGTACTACTTCTCTATATATTAACAATATGCAGTTGTGCATTTTGATAATACACCAACATTTCATATATATTGTCTATAAGTTTAAAATATTTTCTTTCTTCATTTTAAGCCTTTTGGCTTTTGCTTCCCTTTTTGTGATTTTTCTCTGTTATTTTTTTTCTAATTATGCACAGCCGAGTGGTATTTGAGTATTAAGTTAAATGCGGTTGTTAAACAATATCACAACATTAACTTTCACTTAAAATTTGTTTAACATAACAACAATGCAAAACTATTTACAGCAAAAACTTGTCGAAATTTGGTGTAATTTATTTTGTTTGTTTTTGAGTTAGAAAAATAGTTGAATGTGCTTTAAAAAGTGGGTGTTAAAAGTTTAGGTGTTGTGGCATGTTACAAGGACCAAAAAAATCTTTTTTGTTGTTAAGTATTTTTTGAAAAATTAATTAAAAGGTATCAAAAAATTAGTATTTACTTTAGTAAATGGATTCACTTTAAGTGGGTAAGGAACTTTTGCAACAAGTGTAATTTAAAAACAAATTACAAGATTTTTTAGTAAAATTATTCTATCTAAAGCTGCTCTTCTGCTTATGAAAGTCCGAAAAAAAACAAAATGAAGCCATTAAACTGAAATATATGGAGCTGTTTAATAGCGTTTTTACTACAGAAATTAAACTTTTGATAACTTATGCCAAAAATATTTATGTCTTCGTTTTGGCTTTAATAATGATTTTAATAATGATTGAATACAATTAAAAAAAACTGTATAGGAATATTACTTGTTTATTCTTCTGCGTCTTAAAAATTTATTGTGCCATGTAAATATTTACAAAAATGTCTTAGTCCTAGAAAAATACAAATGTATGCAGGGAAATATAATTAGTATTAAAATAGTATTAGAAAAACATGTATAAAAAAGAAATTTATGGAAATAAAAAAACTTGAACTTGAACTCTTAAAAATTTTCATATGAAATATTTTTTATAAAAACTTTATACATGAAAAATTTTCTATAAAAAATTCTAATACGAAAAATTTTCTATCAACAATTAATATATGAAAAATTTTCTATAAAAAATTTTTCTATTAAAAATGTTTATATGAAAAATTTTCACATACAAAATTTTCATATGAAGAATTTTCTATAAACAATTTTATTAAAAAATTTTTATAAAAAAATTTTCATAGGAAAACTTTTATATAACAAAATTTTCTATAAAAAATGTTCATATGAAAAATATTCTATAAAAAATTTTCATATGAAAAATTTTGTATAAAAAATTTTCATATGAAAAATTTTGTATAAAAAATTTTCATATGAAAATTTTTTGTATAAAAAATTTTCATATGAATAATTTTGTATAAAAAATTTTCATATGAAAAATTTTTTATAAAAAATTTTCATAAGAAAAATTTTGCATACAAAATTTTCATGTGAAAAATTTTTTATAAAACATTTTCACATGAAAAATTTTCTATAAAAAATTTTCATGTGAAAAATTTTCTATAAAAAAAATTTCATATGAAAAATTTTCTATAAAAAAATTTCATATGAAAACTTCTATATAAAAAATTTTCATATGAAAAATTTTATTTAAAAAATTTTCATATGAAATATTTTCTATAAAAAATTTTCATATGAAAAATTTTCTATAAAAAATTTTCATATGAAAAATTTTCTATAAAAATTTTTCATATTAAAAATTTTCTATAAAAAATTTTTAGATGAAAAATTTTCAATGAAAAATTTTCAATGAAAAATTTTCTATTTAATTTATTAATGTAATAGAAAATTTATTGATAAAAGCCAAAAATGTTTGTGGGGACAACTAATTCCTCGACTCGTTTCGTTGATTGATTAGAAAATCATTCTCATGAGGAGTATCCCTACTTAAGAGGAGAACTAAAAGCGTCGCTTTATATATCTTCTGTGTTTATAAAAGTTTTTATTTCAATCGTTTAAGTTTTTCATGTGAAAGCTTAGTTTGTTCTATTAAAAACATTCAGTAAAATACGAAGGACACTGAGTTATGATTTAACTGTTTGAAATGTCAATAGACTATTATGTTTATTGTGGCGAGAATAAGATATAAAACTTTGACAAACTTACAAATTTACAGCCTAATTTATAAACAAACTATAATAGGTTTTACAGCTACTATAAGTTAAAATGGGAAAAATTTAATTTATAAAAGGAAAAATATTTTATTAAACTGTTATAACCTATCATAAAATTTGAAATTTTTATTGTGGCCTCTACCCAACTATAAGCATACAATAAAAAGTTTGGTTGCTTAAAAATTTGATAATTGCGACTTTTTTTATTTTTAACACATTTGATGGCAAACAAAATGATTTTTTATATAAATAAATTTTAATACATTAATTGAAAAAAAGGAAGAAGATTTTTATATTATTTAATACTATTTATCTGCGATTTAAGAAAAAAGACTTTATGAATGCATTTTTCATTGATCCTTACAACAAATCGATAATTCATTTCTCCTTATTCAAAAATATGTTGATTCTACCTAAAGTAACGCCTTACCATATATACATACATATGTATACTTTCACAGTATATCTTATATTAAATCAGTAGATTGCTTAGCGGCACGATTTTCCAAAATCTTGAAAAAAGTAACCAGATTGGAGTAAATTTTCTTCAAAATGTTTTTAATTAAAAAATAATTTTTAATAAGAACAAGTAAGAAAGCGCTATAGTCGGTCAAGCCGACCATACGATACCCTTCACCACTAAGGTCAAAGGTGTTATTTTTCCTGTATAAAGACAAATATTTGCTAAATTTTGCCATCATACAAACATTTTCTCAAAACGTATATATTCAACCTGTTTCCGTCATTTGGACTTATCTGAGAGCTAGGGTCAAATGTGGACCGATTATCTCGAAATTTGGCAAATTGATTATTACAAAAATTATGTATGCAAAAAATAAACTCAAAATTTTCATTATCTTTAGATTTACGAGCGTTTTAGTGATTTTTTGTCTCATTTAGTGCGTTTTTGAAGAAGAGTTTGTATGGGAGCTATGGCCAAATGTGGACCGATTTCAACGAAATTTGGTACAGTGATTTAAGTTTACATAAGCTGTATCTGTTTTAAATTTCATGAAAAAATATTAATATTTGTGGCCAATATAGCAATTCCGGGAAGTGGGACCTATGGGAGGTACCATAAATAATGGACCGCTTTTGAACAATTTGACCTGGTCCGATTTGAACACTGGCATCAATAAAGATACATTTTTTAATGTAATTAAAGAAATAAATTAAAAAAAAAATTTTCTTGCTCAATTCTTCACTGAGATTTGAACTCACGACTTACGACTGCTAGGCGGAGACACTACCCACTGAGCTACTTCATATACCGAAATTTTTTCAAATTGTAATTTACTTATATAATTTTTATTTGAACAGCACAAAATGACAATTTGAAACGTGGTATTACCAACATAAAAGCACAAAAACTATAAAAGTGAGTAATTGTTATAATATGTTCATAACATGTTTATAAAATCAAATTTTTATTAATTGCTTATAAAACAATAAGTGTATGATAAATATTGTAAGCTTATAAGCCAAAATATAAAATTTTTATAAATTGGACCGTTAATCTTTATAAATTAATTAGAAAACAAATTGAGAAAAATCATTTATATAGTATCAGTTTAACATTAAACCAATTATAGCATTAACTTGGGAATCTTATCAGAATAAGCAAAAAGGTAATCTGTTTCATCGCAAGTAAATAGATTAAAAGTAAAACTAATTGCTATTATTGCTGACATTAATTAAGACACAATGTGTGATAAATTTGAATTATGCTATAATAAATTACTTTTTATAGTTTGTAAAAAGTAGCAGTAGTTTTATTTTGTCATAAAAAAAAAACTATACTTTTGCTTTGCTAATGTGATATTTTTGTTATTAGTTTTATTAAGTTATTATTATCTAATTATGTTTAAGAATATATTTGTTAAACAATCACCATGATCTATCTATGGGCGGGTCTTGCTACAATTAATTTTTAAAACAAGTAAGATTATATAATACCCTTCACTACTAAGGTCAAAAATAGACCAACGATAAAAGTTTTCCTTAAGTCTTATAGACATACATACATAAACTATGAGTAATTTGTTTCAAAATTTCAATAATTATATCATTTCCGGCTAAGGGCCTGATATGGGAGCCAGGGTCAATTGTGGACCGATTGCTACCAAAGTTTAAATAATCAAATGCATTTATCTTTAGAGTTATTAACGTTTTTGTGCTTTTGTATGCATATAAACGTCTATTGAGAATGTGTCTTGTATGGAAGATATGGTCAAATATGGGCCGATTTCTACAAAATTAGGAACACTCATTAAGGTTATGATAATCAATATTTGTGCTGAGTATTATTAAAATATAACTAAATTTGTGGCTGTAAAGGCCCAAAAACTCTTTTCCGGGAAGGCATCCCTATGGGAGGTACCCGAAATAGTAATCCGATTTCGCCCAAAAAGTAATCGTCCTTGGACCAAAATATGAACCTGGCCGGATAACCGGCCAGCCAGCGGGATGAACATCGTTAAAACAACTCTGGGAGTGATTCTAAGTCGACTGCTGTACTAAAAAATTTCTATGCGTTACAAACATCAGCACAAAGCCAATATACCCTTTCCACCTGTGGTAGTGAAGGGTATAAATACAGAACGCTATCAGAAATTTCATGTATTTCCACGTTTTTTCTTATATTAAATAGCTGGTTTTCTAAATAAACTTTATGCCTAAAGATATTTAAAATTTATGCGTTTAATTTGTTAACGAAATAAAATTGTATTATTAAATTTTAAAATGCCTGCGGTGCGTATAATTGATATAGATTTTATGAATTTATTCAGTATCACTCATACGTTTCGGTGTTTCAAAAAGAAATAATAAATTTTTCTGCTTTCATAATTTCTAAAATGTTAATGTAAATAATTACTAATTTTTAATTAGATGACTTATTATAAAATAGGTAATTAAAAACTAGAATCTATTATTGTGCTTTAAACAAATTCTCGGAATTGTGAAAAAATGTCCATTGTTAACAACAGTTGAATGATGTTCATTATACTATAGATTTTGTGGTTTAAATAATTGCAGTTTAAAGAAAAAACCCAAAATTTAGATTTTTAACATTTTTTTCATGAAAAATTTTTTTCTAGAAAAATTTTCGTATAAAAATTTTTTTTAGAAAATTTTTCATATAAAGTTTTTTATATTAAAATTCTCTAAAGAGAATTTTTGTACACACATTTTTTATAGACATTTTTTATAATTATTTTTCTGGAAAATTTTTTATATAAAATTTTTTATAGAAAATTTTCTATATTAAAATTTTTTTATAGAAAATTTTCTATATTAAAATTTTTTATAGAAAATTTTCATATAAAATTTTTTTATAGAAAATTTTTCATATAAAAATTTTTTGTAGAAAATTTTTCATATAAAAATTTTTTGTAGAAAATTTTTCATATAAAAATTTTTTGTAGAAAATTTTTCATATAAAACTTTGTTATATAAAAGTTTTTTTTAACGATAATTCTTGATAGAAAAATTATCTAAAAATTTTAGATTAAAAATTTTCCATATAAAAATTTTTTATAGAATATTTTACACAAAATTTTTCTTATAAAAACAAATTTTTTGCAGAAAATTTTTTACAGAAGATGAAAACTGAAAAAGTTTTACTCACGATTTACAAAAAGAATTCGTTATGATTATGTTTCTCTAAAAGTAAGGATAATCCTCCTGAAGAAGATGGCCCAACCAACCACCGAAATGCTTCGTGGAATTGGATGTTCCAACAAACATTTTTTGCTTTTATCAGTTAATTGTCTATTACATTAATAAATAAATGTATTATTTAGTAGATAGATTTCAAACGCGATCAAAATTTATTTTTGGAAAATTTTTCATACAAAAATTGTTTATAAAATATTTTTCACATAAATATTTTTTATAGAAAATTTTCATAAAAAATTTTTTATAGAAAATTTTTCACATAATATTTTTTATAGAAAATTTTTCACATAAATATTTTTTATAGAAAATTTTTCATAAAAAATTTTTTATAGAAAATTTTTCACATAAAATTTTTTATAGAAAATTTTTCACATAAAATTTTTTATAGAAAATTTTTCACATAAAATTTTTTATTGACAATTTTTCAAATCAAATTTTTATAGACAATTTTTCATATAAAAATTTTTTATAGAATTTTTATAGAAAAATTTTCGTATAAAATTTTTTATAGAAAATTTTTCATATAAAAATTTTTTATAGAATTTTTATAGAAAATTTTTTGTAGAATATTTTTCATATAAAAATTTCATAAGAAAAATTTTTATATGAAAAAATTTGTATAAACAATTTTTTTATGAAAAATTTTCTATAAACAATTTTTATGTGAAAGATTTTCTATAAAAAATTTGTGTATGGTAAATTTTGTATAAAATATTTTTATATGAAATATTTTCTACAAAAATTTTTTGTATGAAATGTTTTCTACAACAAAATTGTATATGAACAATTTTGTACAACCATTTTTTATATGAAAATTTTACCATAAAAATTGTTTGTATGGAAATTTTTCTATAAAAATTTTTTATATGAAAAGTTTTCTATAAAAATTTTTTGTATCAAAAATTTTCTACAAAAAAATTTTCTATAAAAAAATTTCATAAAATAAATTTTATATAAAAAAATTTCATATGAAATATTCTATATAAGAAATATTTTTATGAAAATTTTCTATAAAAAATTATATGAAAAATTTTCTATAAAAAATTTAAGTTTGAAAAATTTCTACAAAAAAATTTCATATGAAAAATTTTATTAAAAAATTTTCATACGAAAAATTTTCTACAAAAAAATTTGTATATGATAAATTTTCTTTGAAAAATGTTCTATTTAATTTTCTACAAACATTTTTTTTTTTATGAAAATTTTACAATTAAAGTTGTTTATATGAAAAATTTTCTATAAAAATTTTTTATATGAAAAATTTTCTATAAAAATTTTTTATATGAAAAATTTTCTATAAAAATTTTTTATATGAAAAATTTTCTATAAAAATTTTTTATATGAAAAATTTTCTATAAAAATTTTTTATATGAAAAATTTTCTATAAAAATTTTTTATATGAAAAATTTTCTATAAAAATTTTTTATATGAAAAATTTTCTATAAAAATTTTTTATATGAAAAATTTTCTATAAAAATTTTTTATATGAAAAATTTTCTAAAAATTTTTTATATGAAAAATTTTCTATAAAAATTTTTTATATGAAAAATTTTCTATAAAAATTTTTTATATGAAAAATTTTCTATAAAAATTTTTTGTGTATGGTAACAAATTTTTTATAGAAAATCTTTCACATAAAAATTGTTTATAGAAAATTTTTCATAAAAAAATTGTTTATACAAATTTTTTCATATAAAAATCTTCTATAGAAAATTTTTCTTATGAAATTTTTATATGAAAAATATTCTACAAAAAATTTTCTATAAAAATTCTATAAAAAATTTTTATATGAAAAATTTTCTATAAAAAATTTTATACGAAAATTTTTCTATAAAAATTCTATAAAAAATTTTTATATGAAAAATTGTCTATAAAAATTTGATTTGAAAAATTGTCAATAAAAAATTTTATGTGAAAAATTTTCTATAAAAAATTTTATGTGAAAAATTTTCTATAAAAAATTTTATGTGAAAAATTTTCTATAAAAAATTTTTTATGAAAAATTTTCTATAAAATTTTTTATATGAAAAATTTTCTATAAAAATTTTTTATATGAAAAATTTTCTATGAAAATTTTTTATATGAAAAATTTTCTATGAAAATTTTTTATATGAAAAATTTTCTATGAAAATTTTTTATATGAAAAATTTTCTATGAAAATTTTTTATATGAAAAATTTTCTATGAAAATTTTTTATATGAAAAATTTTCTATGAAAATTTTTTATATGAAAAATTTTCTATGAAAATTTTTTATATGAAAAATTTTCTATGAAAATTTTTTATATGAAAAATTTTCTATAAAAATTTTTTATATGAAAAATTTTCTATAAAAATTTTTTATATGAAAAATTTTCTATAAAAATTTTTTAAATGAAAAATTTTCTATAAAAATTTTTTAAATGAAAAATTTTCTATAAAAATTTTTTAAATGAAAAATTTTCTATAAAAATTTTTTATATGAAAAATTTTCTATAAAAATTTTTTAATGAAAAATTTTCTATAAAAAGTTTTTATATGAAAAATTTTCTATAAAATTTTTTTATATGAAAAATTTTCTATAAAAATTTTTTATATGAAAAATTTTCTATAAAAATTTTTTATATGAAAAATTTTCTATAAAAATTTTTTATATGAAAAATTTTCTATAAAATTTTTTTATATGAAAAATTTTCTATAAAAATATTTTATATGAAAAATTTTCTATAAAAATATTTTATATGAAAAATTTTCTATAAAAATTTTTTATATGAAAAAGTTTCTATAAAAATTTTTTATATGAAAAATTTTCTATAAAAATTTTTTATATGAAAAATTTTCTATAAAAATTTTTTATATGAAAAATTTTCTATAAAAATTTTTTATATGAAAAATTTTCTATAAAAATTTTTTATATGAAAAATTTTCTATAAAAATTTTTTATATGAAAAATTTTCTATAAAAATTTTTTATATGAAAAATTTTCTATAAAAATTTTTTATATGAAAAATTTTCTATAAAAATTTTTTATATGAAAAATTTTCTATAAAAATTTTTTATATGAAAAATTTTCTATAAAAATTTTTTATATGAAAAATTTTCTATAAAAATTTTTTATATGAAAAATTTTCTATAAAAATTTTTTATATGAAAAATTTTCTATAAAAATTTTTTATATGAAAAATTTTCTATAAAAATTTTTTATATGAAAAATTTTCTATAAAAATTTTTTATATGAAAAATTTTCTATAAAAATTTTTTATATGAAAAATTTTCTATAAAAATTTTTTATATGAAAAATTTTCTATAAAAATTTTTTATATGAAAAATTTTCTATAAAAATTTTTTATATGAAAAATTTTTTATAAAAATTTTTTATATGAAAAATTTTCTATAAAAATTTTAAATATGAAAAATTTTCTATAAAAATATTTTATATAAAAAATTTTCTATAAAAATTTTCATATGAAAAATTTTCTATAAAAATTTTTTATATGAAAAGTTTTTAATAAAAATTTTTTACGAAAAATTGTCTTTAAAAAATTTTATACAAAAAATTTTCTATAAAACATGTTCTATAAAAATTTTAATAGAAAATTTTTCATACACAAAATTTTTATAGAAAATTTTTCATATAAAAAATTTTTATAGTAAAATTTTCATATAAAAATCTTTTTTATAGAAAATTTTTATTTATTTTATGAAAATTTTCTATAAAAGATTTTTATAAAAATTTTATTATAAAAATTTTTGATATGAAAAATTTTCTATAAAAATTTTGTATATGAAAACTTTTGTATAAAAATTTTTTATAGAAAATTTTTCATATAAAAATTTTTTATAGAAAATTTTTTTAGATAAAAATATTTCATAGATCATTTTTTAAATAAAAATTTTTCATAGAAAATTTTTTATAGAAAAGTTTTTTTAAAAAACATTTTTCATATACAAATTTTTCATAGAAAATTTTTCATATAAAAATTTTTTATAGAAAATTTTACATATAAACATTTTTTACAGAAAATTTTTCATATAAAAATTTTTTATAGAAAATTTTTCATATATATTAGTATTATAGTTTACCCTTTACCTTTTATTCAGATTCGACATGATGTTTAAAAACCCCTTTTAAAAATATTTTCGATAACAAATTTTAGGTAAAAAAATTTTTAATAAAATTTTGTTGTTTCAAAGCGAGCATGAGTGCTAGAAGACCCCTTTAATAAAAGTTCCTTTACAACACATACTTACATATCTACTTTTAATAGTCTAAAACTTTTGACAACTAGTAACTCCTTTAGAAAACTTCTTAGGATTACACCAATCATGCTAACTATTTTGTAAGTTGAAACAAAAAGTTTCCGTGTCAAATTGTGAAGAAATTGTTTAGTTTGTTATTTGTTAACATCTGTGTGTTTTTGTTGTTATTGTCTTGTTTGTTAAACTTTTGTTTTTAGAAGCACTAGACACTCAAGCAAAATTTGTTAGAAAGATAATGGGTAGTAGACTATTTAAATGGGGTAAATTTAATTGAATATGACGATAATAACAAAAATATTTAAAGCTTAATGGAAAAATCTTGTTAATATTTAATGACACATACTTTTAGGCATAATCGTATAATACTTAAAGAACTTTTAGTGATTTTATATAATTATTATGATTATTATAATTAATGCTGAAAGGGATATTTTTGACAGAGGAGAGCGATTAATATAAATCGTGGATTTATTCTGCCTTTAAGGTCATAGCAAGAATAAATTGCTTAGTATTTGAACATACTCCACGTATGAGTGATATTGAATATTATATGAAATTAATATCAATAATTCGCACCGGAGGCAAATTTGAATTTGTATTTAAAATCAAATTTTTATATTATGTATTTATTGTACAGCTTTACAGTAATTCGTTGAATCATATTTAGGATTGTTTTCAAAACTCAAGGTACGGTCAGACTCATTAAACATTTAAATCAAATATTTTGAGTAAAATATTGTCAAAACAATATAATAAAAAATTTGTGGTCACACTTGCACATTTATTTGACGATTTTTATTTGATAAAATACAGAAAAAATATGTTCAAAGTATAAACAAAAAAACAGGTTTTATTTATGGTCACACTGAAGATTAAATATTTTCCCAAAAAATATTTGATCAAATTTTTTCAAAACAAAATTGTGTATCTGGCAATTTGTTTCTCATATTTGAGTTGTTGTTTCTCAAATTTGATGTTGTTGTTTCTCAAATTTGATGTTGTTGTTTCTCAAATTTGATGTTGTTGTTTCTGTTTGAATAGTAAACAATACAAATGCTCAGCTGTTATTTGCCCCTGTTTGATGTTACAAAAATTTTGTAAGATTAAATAATTATTTGATCAAAATTTAATAAAATATTTGCTCTTGCGTGGTCACATTAGGAAAATTTTTATTTGCTGGCAAATGATTTTGTTTTGTTCAAATCAACATGTTTCTTGTTTGAACCTCAAAAATATTTTGTGGTCAGACTACGAGGATCAAATATTTGATAATTTCGATTAAATGTTTAATCAATGTGACCGTAGCTTCATTGTTTTTAATATTCTATTGATAATTCGAGCATTGAAATTGAAAATATTGAAGTGATTATAAATTATATAATCGCATTTCTATAATTTTTAATTAATTTATAAATATTTTTGAAAATTAAAAATTATAAACTTTAAAGATAATTATTTAAATTGTATAAAATAAGTAACCACGAATTATGTGCTAATTGCAATATTTAAATAAAGCAATTTAAATTTTATTTAAAATGGACATTAACGCAATTGAAGGATAAATATTATAATTTATTTATTTAATAACAAATAAAAGTTTAAGATAAAAAACCAATTTTTTTAATCCTAAAAAAGAATAGTAATTAATTTTTTGCAATTCATAAGCCAAGTCAAGTAGAAAATTTGAAACGTTCTTTGCATTTTTGTGCTTACATTTTTCGTCTATCTTTAACTTCATTAATTTACTAATCAAAATGATTCAATTAAGTGTAGAAATATAAATATCAATTTTTTTAGTATAGTTGGAGATATTAAAAGTAAATATTCGTTTATTGAATAAATAATAAAATTATTAGTGGTTTTTGAGTAAATAACAAAAGAGGTTAATTATAAATAGTTTTAATTTAGATTTTTTTGAATGTTGATGCAAATGTGTAAATAAGTTCTGGATGAGTAGGTAAGTTTCAAGATACTTATAAATTTAATTTTTTTCGTTATTTTTTTAATTATTTTCTTATACATTTTTATGAAAAAAAAAACATATAAGAAAGTGCTATATTCCGTCAAGCCTGGCTATGCGATACCATTCACCTCTAAGGTCAAATGTGTTCTTTTTCCTATATAAAGACAAATATTTGCTAAATTTTGCCATCATACAAACATTTTCTCAAAACTTATATATTTAAACTGTTTCCGCCATTTGGACTTATATAAGAGCTAGGCTCAAATGTAGGGCAATTATCTCGAAGTTTTGCAAGTTAAAAATAAATTTAAAATTCTCAGCATCTTCAGATTTTGATTTTGTTTTAGTGATTTTTGACAGAATAGTTAAATGTAGACCGATATCAACGAAGTTTGGTTCAGTGATTTTGGTTTACATAAGCAGTACTTGTTTTAAGTTTTATGAAAAAATATTTATATTTATAGCCAAAATATCAATTCCGGGAAGTGGGTCCTATGGAAGGTACCATTAATAATAGACCGATTTTGACGAATTTCAGCAGTCATAGACTCACTATGAAACATGTAATCTGTGCTAAATTGTATCAAATAATCTTTAGAATTGCAACCTATACTTTGATTACATGGTTTACATGGGGATCCAGCCAGCCGTCCACACGGACGGACGGACTGACTGGCTGACATCGCTAAATCGACTCAGAAAGTGATTCTAAACTTATTTGTATACTAAAAGTTGGATCTAAAGCAAATATTTTTATGCGTTACATACATCATATAATACATATAATATATACTTATAATACCCTTTCCCTGAAGGGTATAACAATTATTCATAGGGCTCATACACAATCTCAAACGACCTGACAATAACATCTACATCACCACAACTACTACGGAATGTACTAATGCATTTACGTTTACTTTGCTTTGAGAATTAATGCAAAACACACACAATTTCTTTCCCTTTCTATCTCTTCCTGGCTCACACACATTTTTTCTATATTTCATTTCATTCAACACATTTTCATTGAACGTGTTTATAAAGTATTAGGATTTCTTTTTCCGACATTAATATTCACTCGATATTCTTTGCCCTATTACAGTTTTTTTTTTCTATATTTTTTCTTGTAACATCTTAGTTTTTTCAATCCCTTATATCTTTAGCAAAAGTTTATGCATTTCGCTCGTTTTCTCAGTTTTAAATCCTCTAAAGAAATGTTCACTCAACATCTTAAGTTATCAATAGTTTTTGTAAGTTTGCCAGCTGGTATAGTTCTTAAAACCGTTTTGCAAAAGTAATATATTCAATTTGTCTAAATGGCGTTTAACTTAGTGCCAAAGCCGGTAAAACAGAAAGCATAAGTTAGAAGAAAAAAGTTTTAAACTTAAAAACGTGAGTCCAAAACTTATGTCTTAGTGTCGAGTTTACAAGTTTACAAGTTTATAGTTTTACTTTAAACTAATTTTAATTATTATAATATTTTTCAAACTATTGTAAGCCACTTTTTTACCCATCTTTTTGATAGGTAAAGAATTCGACATTGCAGGCTCTGCTCCGGTTTTGGTGTAAAGAAAGATTAAAGCCAATTCCAGTTACCCTGTTCTAATTTCAATCATCTTCCAATAAGGGCGTTCTGCGGCGTTCGAAAGAAGTTGTAGTCATGCGGGACTTACACTTGAATTCAATTTGATTAAAAAGTTACGCCTAAGCGACTGCAACATTTTTTGCTCAAATTATGTGTAACAATTTATATAACTTTTTTTAGAAAATTTTAAACTTTGTTCTACGATCGGTAAATTTCGGTGAATTTTTTTCATTTAATCTAAAGAAAAGACTTTAAACTTTCACATGTTTGTGGTAAGAGCACCGAGCAAATTTGGTCCACATTTTGAATTTGCTGCACCCTCGAAAATATATGAGATATGTTTGTAAATTTAACACAACATGATGGTGGGTATAAGATTTGGCACGGCCGAATATAACACTCCTACTTGTTTAGAAAACAATTAGTAATCCTTAATATCTAGACTCTTTTCTATAGAACTGCACCACTAGATTATTCAAAAGCAGTGGTCAAAAAATGTTTTTTATACCACAATGTTGCCTGTCTAGAACTTCGTCCCGTGGAAAGGTACTGGGATCTTGTAAAAAGGAAATAGAAGAAAGAAAAGGTATCCCAGAACTTGTCCAATTTTAATCGAAAGTAGACAACCTCCTGTAAAAAAACTGTAAAATCTTTACTGGAGGGCCTTCTTAAAAAAGTCGAACTGCTTTAAACAAAGCAGTTGTTTTTGGTACAGGCCTTTCGTGAATGTCTAAGCAAATTTCAACAGCTCTTAATACAAACCAGCTTTCTAATTTCAACAAGTTCACAGCTCAACCTTAGATATTAAAGATATTGTTATTCATCGTAATGGCCTTTAGTTTGAAGGTTGTTTTCTTATATTATTCTCTTCAAACAAATTATATATCTTCAATACAGGTCTCACATGATAGTTTGACCAAAACTCGATAGCTTTTAACATAAAGAACCCATAGATATTAGGCTTCGGCGTTGATTTGTGTAGTTGGCATAGCTCTACGTATTACTTTGTGAACTTAAGGTTATCTTAAAGTATTTATTTTTCATCAACAATAACAATTAGATGCAAGAATTACATATACATTATTACTACATATACATTATTATATCGTTCAAGAACCATTTCCGACATGTAAAATTAGCATTCAACTCTTCTCGGCTTCTTTTGTCGAATTTTTACATGATAAAGGTAAATGAAGGATTTATGCATATTATTCAAAAGTAACTAGAAATTGCTACTTTTGTAAACAAATCCATAAATTTTCTGGACACAGATGTGATATAATCTTTTAAAATTACTAAATATTAAACAATATTTTTTTTTTTTTAATTTTAAAGATAAAAATCTTTTTAATCTTTATTCTTCTTTTGTAGTAAATAAATAGACAAATTGAAAACTACACTCTAAGATTTCAGGCAAATAAGAGATTAAAGCCAAAGCTCTGAAACAAAATGAATAAAAATAACAAAATAAAATAAGAAACAAAATAATTCTAAGACAAAAAGTACCATTTGCAGGCATTATTCTCCTAATATGTTAGTAAGAATATAAAGTATTATTTTCTTGTTTTTAGTAAATAAGATTTATAATATTAAAAATAAATTTTGTTTTGAAAACTGACAGATGCATATTAAAAAGAAGACATGAAAGAAATAGTTTATGAACATTTGTCTTTTATAAGATATTTGTCTTATATATTTCCATATTTTGGAGATAAATTTTGTTTATCTTTGAATAAGATTATAGTCATTTATATGACATTTTAATAAAAAAAAAATTCTTCCCAAAAAATTTTATTCTTAAGCATTTGTTAAGGAATTTTCTTTATTATTTCTGCAAAGAAAATGTGTTAATGTTGTTTTGGTATTTCATGAATTTTTATGAATATTATGTATGTATATAATTTAAAATATAGGATTCTTTTACATATTTTATTTGAATTATAATCTTTATCTAAAATTATTATAAATTAAATTTTTTTTAACAAAGGTTTGGTTTTCTAATTTTTTTGTGCAGAGTAAAACCATTACAAAGAAATAAACAAATAATCACAAACCTTAACATATAAACAATATTAAAAATCATACACATACTTAAGCTCTTAGCTACAATACCAATACATGCATCAGAAACAAAAACAAGATAAATGGACAAAAATAGCACAAGCAGAAAATTATATTGAATAAATTTAAATTTATAAAAAATGAAAACTGTAGTAAAAACCATAAAAAAACATTTTAATATAAATATTAAATAAAAACAAATAAGAAAGTGCTACAGTCGGTCAAGCCCGACCATAGCATGCCCTTCACCACTAAGGTCAAAGGTATTCTTTTTCGCGTGTGAAGACAAACATTTTCTAAATTTTGTCATCATATAAACATTTTCTTAATACTTATATATTTAGGCTGTTTCCATCATTTGGAATTTTATGAGAACTGGAGTAAAATTTTTAACGATTGTCTAAATATTTAGCAAATTTTAAACTTAAAATTGTCATTATCTTCAGATTTACGAGCGTTTTACTGATTTGTTTCTCATTTAGTCCGTTTTGATAGAAGAGTGTGTATGAGAGCTATGGTCAAATGTGGACCGATTTCAACGAAATTTGTTACAGTGATTTTGTGTTACATAAGCAGTATTTGTTTTAAGTTTCATGAAAAAATATTAATATTTGTGGCCAAATTATTAATTTCGGGTAGTGGGACCTATAGGAGGTACTATAAATAATGGACCTGCTTTGAGGAATTTAATTTTCCATATTCAAACTATCAAAAAAATAATCTGTGGCAAATTTCATCAAATTATCACTAGAATTGCGACCTGTACTTTGATTACAAGTTTCATATGGGGGTTTCTATGGTATTTTTGCTGTAAAAAAGCTATTTTTCAAAGCCACTTTTCAAAAATCTAATGATGCAGTTCTATAGATAAGAACCTAGATATTTAGGATCTAAAATTGTTTTAAACAGGGACCGAAAATAACTGTTATTTTTTAATTTTTGATTAAAAAAAGCAACCACAAGGAAATGTCGGAGAATAAAACCAAGTATACCATTTTGATAGTCTTGGACCAAATTTTCATAAAATACGATGATTTTTAAAAAACTAATTTTTATTTTTTAGAAAAAAATAACCGTTACTTTTTGATTTTTATTTTTTTTTTCGAGCAAAAATAAAAGTTATTTTTTAACTTCTATTTTTTCGAGCAAAAATAACAGTTATTTTTTACTTTTATTATTTTGGTCATGAATAAAAGCTATTTTTTGACTTTTATTTCTGCTCAAAAAAATTAAAAAAGTTAATAAATAGCGTTTATTTTTTCTTGAAAAAATAAAAGTAAAAAATAACTGTTATTTTTCATCGAAAAAATAAAAGTCAAAAAATAACTTTTATTTCTGCTAGAAAAAATAAAAGTCAAAAAATAACTTTTATTTTCTGACTTTTACGATAAAAGTTTTTAAAGAAAAAGTTATATTATGTGTTATAAAAAAGTTATTGAAATGTGCTTAATGTTCTTACACAAAAAGTTTATGCCTCGAACATGGTTTCTCAGCTTTATTCTTAATTATTATTATTAAGCAACATAACCTTGGTTTTAGTAAATAGAAGAAAATTACTTAATCTTGTTTATAGTTAAGGAGATGTCAGGAAATCAAAAAAGCTCTACAAAATTCAATGTTTTCGTTTTTCTTTTTACAAAAACTAAGTCGGCTTGATTTTGCTCGATGCTTCCACCATAACCATGTGAAAGGTGAAAGTCTCTTCTTTAGATTTTTAGAATTTTAAAGATTTATAATCTTTAAAATTCTAAAGTTCAAAATTTTCTGAAAAAAGTCATGTACATTATTACACATCACTTAAGCAAAAAGTGTTGTAGTCATTTAGGCGTAACTTTTTATACCGTTCACTACCATAGGTGGAAAGGGTATTATAAGTTTGTGCTGATGTATGTAACGCATAGAAATATTTGTCTTAGACTCACCGTTTAGTATACCAATAGACTTATAATCAATTTCTTAAACGATTTAGCGTCCGTCAGTCTGTTTGTCTGGGCGGCTGGACCCTAATGCAAACCATGTAATCAAAGTACAGTTCGCAATTCTTAAGATAATTTGCTCAAATTTGGGACAAATATTTTTTTGATAGTGGAACCATGGCTATTAAAATTCATCAAAATCGGTCTATGATACCTCCCATAGGTCCCACTTCCCGCAATTGATATTTTGGCCACATATTTTTTCATGAAATTTGAAGCAAGTACTGTACCACGTTTCGTTGAAATTGGTTCACATTTCGCTGAAATCGGTCTTATACAAACTCTTCTGTCAAAACGCGCCAAATGTGACAGAAATCACTAAAACGCTCGTAAAACTGAAGAAAATAAGAATTTTGAGTTAATTTTTTATTTTAACGTAATTTTTGTAAAAACTTTAATTTTAAGATTTGACCCTAGCTCTCATATAAGTCTAAATGACGGAAACAGTTCAAATATTTAGGTTTTGAGAACATTTTTTATGATGGCAAAATGTAACAAATATTTGTTTTTATAGAGGAAAAAGAACACCTTTGACATTATTGGTAAAGGGTATCGTATGGTCCGGCTTGGCCAACTTTCTTACTTGTTAATCAAATTAAAGTATGTCTCGCAGACGTCGATGAATTGTAACCAAAATTAGTAGAGCTGTTTTTTGTGTCAACCAATAGATGCGTCAACAAATTCTCTTGGGAATTGCGGCTTATATTGAGAAAAAAAATTAGTG
Organism: Stomorhina lunata; assembly: GCA_933228675.1. NCBI lineage: Eukaryota > Metazoa > Arthropoda > Insecta > Diptera > Rhiniidae > Stomorhina > Stomorhina lunata. The sequence continues at coordinate 125,046,667 of OW121741.1, read as the reverse complement.
AAAAATGGGGGTCCCAAGTAGGTGCCCCAAGAAATGGACGGATTTCAACAAAAATTTGTTGAGTTCTTTGCTCGATAAACCAATAGGAGTGTGTCAAATTGTTTCAAATTCTGTTGAGAACTCCGTCTTATACATTCAAAACAAAATAAAGTGAAAAATTGGGGTCCAAGGCATTTACCTCAAAGAGTCAAGGGATCTTTACCAAAATTAGTATTACTCTTTCTTGGATCAATAAATAGATGTGTGCCATACTTTTGCAATGAAAATTACGAATTGTTCATTTAAAAGAAAAATAGGTGAAAATTGGTGATCCACGACAGGTACCCCAAGGGTTGGTCTAATTTCAATCAAAAATAATAGGGCTCTTTTTTGATTTAATAAAGAGAAGTGTGTTAAATTTCAGCAAATTTTGGTTCAGAACTGCGACTTGTATATTGAAAGGAAAAATTGGCAAAAAAATTAGGGTCCACTGCAGATACCCCTAGGAGTCGACAAATTTCAACCAAAATTAGTAGACCTCTTTATTGAGCTTTTTAATGGGTGTGTATTGAATTTCACCAAATTCGGTTTAGAATTGCGACTTGTTCATTGACTCCCCAATTAGTCGACGAACTTCGAAGGTTTTCTGAATTATTCTTTCAAAATTTAATCGTGTCACGTCCTGCTGGACGGTGGGACGGACTAACATCATTAAGTTGACTCAGGAAGTTATTCTAAGACTATTGGTATACCTAAAGGTAGGTGTAAGACCAATATTTTTATACGTTACATACAACAGCACAAACTTATAATACCCTTTCCATCTATGCTAGTGAAGGGTATAATCAAAAAGAAACAAAATCTTTATAAAGTTGTTTGTTTTTGATATTAACATTCAACCATAAACAAACTAATAATTCTAACATTAAATGAACCCATAAAAATAAAAAGAAACTGTTAAATGTTATAAATAATACAAAATATTCAAAAAAAAGTTTAATTGAAAAAAAAAAAAATATTATATATAGTCACGAAATCAAAGAAATGTGCAATGGAAAATTCTATTTAATTTTTTTTTTTCAATTTTTATTCAAAAACCTTAAAGACTTCTATGCCTTCATTTACCCCAACTGAAAATAATTATTTCGTCCCAATTGTTTATCTCCCATTGTTACATCAGCAACAAAGTTTGCATGAAATAATCATTATTGAGTTCTAAAACCTTCATTCGTGTCAATTTCTGTTTTTCTTGTTATTATTTTTTTTCCTTATATACATAAATAGCAAACGTGCTTACTGCCTGCCGATTATAGATATTAGACAACAGACCCTAACAATGAACATAAAAAAGCAGACCAAATGGCACCAGACATATTGACGTCAAAAGAGCTCAACACCCCCGAAATAAAAGAAAGACCAGAAGAATTTACAAAAAAAGAAAATGTGCAAAAATACCAACAACCTCTCCTTTTCTAAACAGCAATAACAAACATCTGACATTCAAACTGTTTTAGATAACCATTTTTTTGGCAATATGCAACTCGTAACCCATATACTATGAAACCATTTGCAATTACCTTTCGAGTCCTACTTCTTCTACTTCCGCACTTCTACCTTTAAGCATTTGCCAAACACTCAAATTCATACATTTTCACAAACATTCAAAAAGTCTGAAATGTCATATCTACATACATTTATATCAGCTTATATTGGTGTGTGTGTTTCTAAAGGTATCTTAATAAAAATCTAAGAAACACTCATACCAATGCAAAATATTAAAGACCAGATAGAATTAGAAACGAACACTTTGTAATACGTGATGATATTAAAGAAGAATAAATGAAAATTTTGTGATTTCCAAATATATGGGTCATCCAATGCTTACTAACTTTATTTTCATTTAAATTCAATTTAAATATTTCTTTTTAATTATTCAATAAAACCTTTTTATAACTGACTAATACTGGCAGCATCCTTCTTTTTTATAAACATATCAAAAAATTAAAATAATTTGTTCGAGTAGTAGTTTTTAGAAAATTGTTTTTCTGTTAACCCATACATAGAAAAATATTCTTTCTGCATAATAAATGTTTGTGTGTCCAAACACACAGACATAGTTATTACAATTTTTCTACTTTTTAAGAATTTCTCAAAATCGTTTGGGTAAAACGTGTACACTCCAATTTTAAAGGACCAGTCCACCCATAAGTGTTTGTTAATTAACTAAATGTCAAAGAATTGAAAAAATGTGCTTAAGTTATCAAATGATTCGGAAAGTAAGAAAAACTACAATTAGAAAATCTTCTAGGCTAAGAAAAAAACAAAAAACTTGAGAACAAGGAAAAGAGGTTTAAGTTTGGCAAAAAATTAAATTTTTCAAAATTTTAGCATTTTTTAGGAAATTTTTCAAAAATTTACTATTTTTATAGGAAATTTTTCAAAAACTTACTATTTTTTGTACGAAATTTTTCAAAAATTGACTATTTTTTTAGGAAATTTTACAAAAATTTACTATTTTTATAGGAAATTTTTCAAAAATTTACTATTTTTATAGGAAATTTTTCAAAAATTTATTATTTTTATAGGAAATTTTTCAAAAATTTACTATTTTTATAGGAAATTTTTCAAAAATTTACTATTTTTATAGGAAATTTTTCAAAAATTTACTATTTTTATAGGAAATTTTTCAAAAATTTACTATTTTTATAGGAAATTTTTCAAAAATTTACTATTTTTATAGGAAATTTTTCAAAAATTTACTATTTTTATAGGAAATATTTCAAAAATTTACTATTTTTATAAGAAATTTTCTATTTTTATAGGAAATTTTTCAAAAATTTTCTATTTTTATAGGAAATTTTTCAAAAATTTACTATTTTTATAGGAAATTTTTCAAAAATTTACTATTTTTATAGGAAATTTTTCAAAAATTTACTATTTTTATAGGAAATTTTTCAAAAATTTACTATTTTCCTAGGAAATTTTTCATAAATGTACTACTTTATAGGAAATTTTTCAAAAATTTATTATTTTTATAGGAAATTTTTCAAAAATTTACCATTTAAAGTTTTTTTTTTTTTTTAGTCATGCTTCTTTAAATAATTTTTTTTATTTTTAAAATCTATTTCATACTACCCTCATAAAATTTACTATTTTTTGTACGAAATTTTTCAAAAATTGACTATTTTTTAGGAAATTTTACAAAAATTTACTATTTTTATAGGAAATTTTTCAAAAATTTAATATTTTTTAGGAAATTTTACAAAAATTTACTATTTTTATAGCAAATTTTTCAAAAATTTACTATTTTTATAGCAAATTTTTCAATAATTCACTATTTTTATAGGAAATTTTTCAAAAATTTACTATTTTTATAGGAAATTTTTCAAAAATTTACTATTTTTATAGGAAATTTTTCAAAAATTTACTATTTTTATAGGAAATTTTTCAAAATTTACTATTTTTATAGGAAATTTTTCAAAAATTTACTATTTTTATAGGAAATTTTTCAAAAATTTTCTATTTTTATAGGAAATTTTTCAAAAATTTACTATTTTTATAGGAAATTTTTCAAAAATTTACTATTTTTATAGGAAATTTTTCAAAAATTTACTATTTTTATAGGAAATTTTTCAAAAATTTACTATTTTCCTAGGAAATTTTTCATAAATGTACTACTTTATAGGAAATTTTTCAAAAATTTATTATTTTTATAGGAAATTTTTCAAAAATTTACCATTTAAAGTTTTTTTTTTTTTTTTAGTCATGCTTCTTTAAATAAATTTTTTATTTTTAAACTCATTTTAATTTATCTCATTAAAATCTATTTCATACTACCCTCATATTTCGTTGAAAAATCGAAGTCCATAAATTGCTTCTTTGATTACTTATAACATATGTCAGTTATAACAAAAGACATAAAAAGAAATTCAGCGATCCATGCAAGTCTGTCATATAAAGAACTTTGCAATATTTTTACTTCCATATATACATCCAATTTTGTTTTAAAGCTTTTTGCAAAATATAGATTTTATACACTTTTAAAAGGATCTTATTCCTTAATTCGCAACAATAATTTGGCTGTCAGTAGAAATCATGGCAAAAATTTATGAAATGGGATTTTACTGCTCAATACGAATCATTTATATTTTGTATTTGGAGCGTTTTTTTCCCAATTTTTACAAAAAAACAAATTACAATCAGGCATTATCCGAAATTGCAAAAAAATAAACAAAATTTCATTTTATAAGAAAAGTGGGTGAAGTTATATAGTGGGACACTTTTTGGACATTTTTTTGATGAAATTTTATATAAATAAAAAACATTAAACTTTATAAATGTAAGTTAAAATTGGAAAGTACTACAATTGGTCGTTTTTTTACAAACATTTTTCTATATAAAAATTCTTAAAAAATATTTATGGAAATATTTTCAAAAGCATAGAAAATTATCTCACAAAAACGTTTTATCATCATTAAAAAATTTTCTATAGGAAAAGTGTTTCTGGAGAAGATTTAGAAAAAAAATTTTCGATATTAAAATTCTTTCTATAGAAAAATTTTAGATATCAACATTTTTTTATAAAAAATTTTCGATATCAAAATTTTTTCTAAAGAAAAATTTTTGATATCAAAATTTTTTCTATAGAAAAATTTTTGATATCAAAATTTGTTCTTTAGAAAAAATTTTCGATATCAAAATTTTTTCTATAGAAACATTTTCTGTATCAAAATTTTTTCTATAGAAAAATTTTCGATATCAAAATTTTTTCTATAGAAAAATTTTCGATATCAAAATTTTTTCTATAGAAAAATTTTCGATATAAAAATTTTTTCTATAGAAAAATTTTCGATATCAAAATTTTTTCTATAGAAAAATTTTCGATATCAAAATTTTCGATATCAAAATTTTTTCTATAGAAAAATTTTCGATATCAAAATTTTTTCTATAGAAAAATTTTCGATATCAAAATTTTTTCTATAGAAAAATTTTCGATATCAAAATTTTTTCTATAGAAAAATTTTCGATATCAAAATTTTTTTTGTAGGAAAATTTTTGGTATCAAAATTTTTTCTAGAGAAAAGTTTAAGATATCAAATTTTTTCCTGTGAACAAATTTTCAATATTAAAATTTTTTCTTTAGAAAATTTTTTGATGTCAATATTTTTTCTATAGAAAAATTTTCAATATCAGCATTTTTTTCTACATAAAAATTTTCGATATCAACAATTTTTCCATAGAAAAATTTTCGATATCAAAATCTTTTATTGAAAAATTTTCTATATCAAAATTTTTTATAGAAAAGTTTTCAATATCAAAATTTTCGATATTAAAATTTTTTCTATAGAAAAATTTTCGATATTAAAATCTTCAATACAAAATTTTTATATAGAAAAATATTCAATATACAATATACAATTTTTTATAGAAGACGCGTACATATGGACAGACAAAAGAAGTGCGAAACAGAAACCCTGTATTTTTCTATAGAAAAACTTACTAAAATTTACTTTTTCTATAGAAAAATATATTGAAAAACTTACATCAAAAAATAAATAAAACAGATTTGGAATCAAGTGCGAATACTCTTTCTTTGTGAACAATGTTTACATCCCGACAACTTTGTTATTTTTGAGAAAATTTTTTTCTGTACTGAAATTTTCAATAAAAATTTATGTTTTCTATAGAAAAATTTTCGATATTAAAATTTCTCCTATAGAAAAATTTTCGAAAATAAAACTTTTCTATAAAAAAAATATCGATAATAAAATTTTTCCTATAAAAAAATTTTCGATATTAAAATTTTTTCTGTAGCAAAATTTTCAATATCATTTTTTTTTCTATAGAATATAAAATAAAAATATAAAATTTTTTTTATAGAAAAAATTTCAATATAAAATTTTTATTATCAAATTTTTTTAAATAAAAAATTATTTTATATAAAATTTTTCTATAGAAACATTTTATATTTTTATATTTTATAGAAAATTTTATGTTTAAAAGTTTTCTATAGAAAAATTTTATATTTTAAAGTTTTTTATGAAAAAATTTTATATTGAAAATTATTTTATAGAAAACTTTTATATTGAAAATTTTTTATAGAAAAATTTTAAATTGAAAATTTTTCTATAGAAAACTTTTAAGCATAATTTTTTTTATAGAAATGCTTTTCAATAGAAAAATTTTCAATATAAAATTCTTCTATAAAAAAATTTTCAATTTAAAATTTTTCTATAAAAGTTTTCTATAAAAAAATTTTCAATATAAAATTTCTTCATAAAAAACTTGAAAATATAAAATTTTTCTATAGAAAACTTCTAAACATAAAATTTTCTATAAAATATAAAATGTTTTATTATGTTGTCTTTATTGTCTATAAAAAAAAATTGTATAAAAAAAGAAAAATTTTCAATATAAAACTTTTTTTTATAAAAATTTTTAATATAAAATTTTTTTTTAGAAAAATTTTCGATATAGAATTTTTCTATAAAAAAAAATTCAATAAAAATTTTTTCTGTACAAAAATTTTCATTGTTAAAATTTTCTGTTTACATTTTTTTTGTTTTTAAATTTTGTTGATAAATTATTGTCATAAATTATTTCTCTGTGCAAAAATTTTAGTAATCAAATTTTTTCTATACAACAATTTTCATTACCAAAAATTTTTGTTTCCACAAATTTTCTATAGGAAAAGTTTAGCATAAGAATTAGTTTGCACAAATATTTTAAAGTTTTTTCTTTAAAATGTATAAAATCACATTTTCTTCTCGCTAATGTTTTATATTTCCTGTTTTTTCGATCCCAAAAAATTTTCGTTTCCGTTTTTCATATTCGCTTGAGTATTTGCCCAACATAATTTAAGTACTTTTAAATGCAGATTAATTGAGGTGGTTTTTACTCGATCCTTAACCATTTGTATGTTTGTTTATATTTAGATTAATATTTAGATTATTCTTTTTTAATTTTTTAACAACTTCTGGTGGCTTAATCGGCAAACTGATACATATTTATATTTACCGCAAAAATCTTAAGTTTTTCTATTTCTTTTACGTTTCTTTTTACATTTTTTTAGGTTTCAGGGTTTTGTCATATTTCAATTTATAAAACCGCAAAAGAAAAAATAACGAAATTAATAAGTGGAAATCGTACCGACTTCTGGGTACCCTTTTTTTTAAGTGAAAAGCACTTTTCACTTAGAAATTGAATCGAGATTTTAGAGTTTGAGATTCTGTGTACTGGTTTAGAATTATCAAAGTTGAAAATCAAATCAAAATTAGCGAATTTGTCCTCTCTGTTAAAATTATATATATTGTAAACCTTATTTATACTATATCTTACAAACCGTGTGATAAATTAAGCACCCACACACATTTATACGAAGCTATAATTCGCTTTAAATGTGGTGGAAAATAAAAAAAGCAAAAATTGTGGTTTACAGATTTAATTTGAATTTTATAGTCAAGAGATTATATTTTTTGTATTCAAATATTCCCCAAATTTATTGCTTTTACCCAAATTATAAATTTCATTAAAAATTTGCGGTTATCCATCTGCTACCATAAGTCAGTCTGTCGGTCATCAGTGTTTATTCACTGACTTTTTGGCTTTTAAATTAACCACGCAAAACTTGTGTTTTCCTGCCAGGGTGTGAGACTTTATAAGTTAAATATTGACATTTAATTGGTTAACCACAAAATAATTGAAGCCAAAAGTTATTGTTTGGACAAGATGACAGGGAGTGAGAATATAAATAAACTCAAAAGATAATTAAGAATGCGTGGTTTAAGTGTCCAGAATAGATAGGGCTGCTAGTAAAGGAATCTTAATTAGCAATTGTGGAGTGAAGATAAAATATATTTAAAGGAAATTCATTTAGCAATAAGTAATTTATTGAAATATCAAAAATGAATACCCTTTCCACTCGTATCCTAAAACTAAACCAATAATAATTTGTATAATTCCGATTGACTTTGAATTTGACTGAATTTGGCCAGATTTCACTATAGAAAGTTGATCGATGTCTTTATTTGACAAACTTTTGAACACTACTATGAAAACATGGAATATTTGCAATATTAATTGTGGCACTCAAACCCACTGATTATAGGAATAAACTAAAAGCTAACGCATTTCTTTTTTCGCTCTCACAGATAAATATAAATACCTAATAATACAAAACTTGAATACGGCAGCAAAATTTTTAACAAATAACAAAAGTACAAATAAACAATGGTACTTATAAATCTCACCCACACCTTTGTTTCCCTTTTTTACGGCTTTAGAAAACGTGTAAATGAAAAAACAAAAAATTACAAAAAAAAAAAACAAGAAGAAAAACAACAACGCAAACGTTTCCGCATAACAACTTCCGTTATAATTTTTACTATTGTTTCCGCTTCAACTGGGGATTATTCAAAGCCAACAGTTTATTTACCTACACAGACACAAAGTCATACAATCAAGTACATACACAATTAAACAATGATGAAAATAGATATTTATATGAAGTATGGCAAAGGCACGAGGACAGAATGTAGATTTTATTAACTGTTAAAAATTTCCTATGAAAACAATTTTTTTTCATAGGAAATTTTTCAAAAATTTTTTTATTTTTAAACGAAATTTTTAAGAAATTTGTTATTTTTATAGGAAATTTTCAAAAATATTTTATTTTTATAGGAAACTTTTCAAAAATTTCTTATTTTTTTAAGAAATTTTTCAAAAATTTCTTAATTTTATAGGAAAGTTTTCATTAATTTTTTATTTTCATAGGAAACTTTAAAAAAAAAATATTTTTAAAGGAAACTCTTAAAGAATTTCTTATTAGTAAAGAAAATTTTTCAAAAATTTCTTACCGTTGTAGGAAATTTTTCAAAAATTTCTTTTTTTTAATTAAATTTTTCAAAAACTTCTTATTTTTATACGAAATTTTTCAAAAAATTCTTATTTTTATTGAAAATTTTTCAAAAAATTTTATTTTTATAGGTAATATTTCTAAAATTTCTAATATTTATATTATATTTTACAAAAGGTTCTTATTTCTATAGGAAATTTTCAAAAATTTCTAATTTTTATTGGAAATTTCTCAAAAATTTCTCATTTTTATACGAAATTTTTTAAAAATTTCTATTTTAATAGGATATTTTTTAAAAATTTCTTTTTTTAATAGGGAATTTTTAAAAAAATTTCTTATTTTAACAGGAAATTTTACAAAATTTTTTTATTTGTACAGGAAATTTTGAATTTTTTTTTATTTTTATAGGAAATTTTCCAAAAATTTATTTTTCGTAATAGGATATTTTCCAAAAATTTCTTATTTAATAGGAAATTTTTACAAAATTTCTTATTTTTATAGGAAATATTTCTAAAATTTCTTATATTTATGTGAAATTTTTCAAAAAGTTCTTATTTTTATAGCAAATTTTTAAAATTTTTTTTCTTTTTATAGGAAATTTTTCAAAAATTTTTATTTCTATAGGAAATATTTCTAAAATTTCTTATATTTAAATACAATTTTTCAAAAAGTTCTTATTTCTAATTTTCAGACATTTTAAATAATTTCTAATTTTTATAGGAAATTTTTCAAAAATTTCTTATTTTTATACGAAATTTTTTAAAAATTTCTTATTTTTATAGGAAATTTTTCAAAAATTTCTTATTTTTATAGGAATTTTTCAAAAATTTCTTATTTTTAAAGAAAATTTTTTAAAAATTCTTATTTTTATAGGAAATTTTTAAAAAATTTCTTATTTCTATAAGAATTTTTTCAAAATTTTTTTTCTTTTGGTAAGAAATTTTTCAACAATTTCTTGTTTTTATAGGAAATTTTTAATAAATTTCTTATTTTTATAGGAAATTTTTCAAAATTTTCTTATTTTTATAGGAAATTTTTTAAAACTTTCTCATTTTTATAAAAAAAAAAAAATATTTTTATAAGCAATTTTTCAAAATTTTCTTATTTTTATCGGAAATTTTTCAAAATTTCTTATTTTTATAGAAAATGTTTTAAAAATTTCTTATTTTTATAAAAATTTTTCAAAACTTTCTTATTTTTTTAAGAAAATTTTTCAAAAATTTCTTAGTTTTTCAAGAAAATTTTTCAAAAATTTCTTATTTTCATATGACACTTTTTTTATTAAATATTCTTATTTTTATAGGAAATTTTTAATAATTTTCTTATTTTTATAAGAATTTTTTCAAAATTTTTTTTCTTTTTGGAGGAAACTTTTCTACAATTTCTTGTTTTTATAGGAAATTTTTTTATTTTTATAGGAAGTTTTTCAAAAATTTCTTATTTTTATAGGAAATTTTTTAAAACTTTCTCATTTTTATTAAAAAAAAAAAATATTTTTATAAGCAATTTTTTAAAAATTTTTTTATTTTTATAGAAAATGTTTTAAGAATTTCTTATTTTTATAAAAATTTTTCAAAAATTTCTTATTTTTTTAAGAAAATTTTTCAAAAATTTCTTATTTATTCAAGAAAATTTTTCAAAAATTTCTTATTTTTATATGACACTTTTCAAACTGTTCTTATTTATATAGGAATTTTTTCAAAAATTGATTATTTTTATAGGAAATTTTTTAAAAAAATTTTTTATTTTTATAGAAAATTTTTCAAAAATACCTTATTTTTATAGGAAATATTTCAAAAATGTTTTATTTTTAATTTTCAAAAATTTATTATTTTAATAGAAAATTTTTCAAGAATTTCTTAGTTTTATAGGAATTTTTTTAAAAATTTCTTATTCTTGTAGATAGTTTTTCAAAAATTTCTTTGTTGTTTGTTTTTCAAAAGTTTCTTATTTAATTAGGAAAATTTTCAAAAAATTCATATTTTTTTAGGGAAATTAGAGTAAAAAACTAAAATTTGTCGTTATAGTAAATTGAGTCTTTTGGAGCCAGTTTAGATATCTAGACACGCTTAGATTATATTGGTATATTATTCAGCTGTGTATGAAAAACTAGGATTTTGAGAAAGTTGTTGTCAAAAAATTGGAAAGCAATTCTTGATTTTTTTTTATTTTTGTTATACAATTTAAACAAGAAATTTTCACCACACTCTTGGCTAGTCGCGAATATACAACAGTTTTTTTTAATAGAAAAATTTAAGATTTATTTTCCCCAAAACTTTTTAAATAAAAACTCTCTCAAACAAATAAAAAGCAAATATTCATTGTTATACTTTATAGCCAATTCTTGAGTTTATTTTGGTTTGTGGCCACAAACGAAAATAAATATTTATATACAAATACATTTATTTCATGTACTAAATAAAATCTTTATTTATGTCGTTTTATAGTATTGTTTTCTTAACATTTTGCACTTTATTTTTTCTTTTTAAAGTAAGATTTACAAAAACGACGAAAAAATGTATACGTTTTTTCGTTATTGCTGCTTTACTTGGATTCTGCTTTACAAAAACTGCAGTCTCTTCCACAGCTGCTTTCACTTGCCTTTGAGCGGCTGCCAACGATGTTTTCAGTTTTATTGTTTGTTTGTGTGGTTTTTATTTTTTTAAATTTTAGTACATTTTATTTTATACTTTTTTTGTATTTTGAAATCTAGTTCATGGTCACTTACTTTATTGTTTTTATTTTTCATTTAAATTTATTTTTCTATTGTTTTTAATAACCTTTTTCGCTTAAGTTTTACTATACGAGTCTTAAATTTAAATTTAATGCTTTCTACTTAATACCATTAAATCTTTATTGCAAAAGATTTAGCCACATGTTGGAAATTTCAGTCTTAAGGGATTTAATTTGGTTTTGATTTTAGTGAGCAAGTCTTTAATTTTCTTTCATTTCTATTTTATATGACTTTAACTCCCCAAAGTATGCTATTCTTTTATGGTCATAAAACTTTGATAAGAAACCGGAAATAAGGACAACTCCTGGGTTGCACGTGAAGGCTAATTTGTGTGTGATTATCTAATTAATATTGAAATTAAAAAAGTTGTTTATATCCTAAACAAAACAGAGTTTATGTTTATTGTTTGTAGAGTTTCTGACATAAATCCTATATTTAAAACACTTTCTACAAAAAAAAGGCATTTTTTTTTAATTTCCCATTAAAATAAAAAATTTTTGAAAAATTTCCTTCAAAAGTAAAAACATTTTCAAAAATTTTTAATTAGAATAAGAAATTTTTTAAAAAAATTTAAAATAAGTTTTTGAAAAACTTTAAAAAAATAAAGAATTTTTTAAAAATATCCTCAAAAATAGGAAATCTTTTAAATATTTTAAAACATTTCCTGTAAAAATAAGAAATTTCTAAAAAAATTCTTATAAAAACAGAAAAGATTTGTGAAAAAAATTACTATAAATATAACAAAATTTTGAAAAATTTCCTATAAAAACAATAAATTTTTTAAAAATTTCCTATAGAAATAATCATTTTTTTCAAATTTTCTATAGAAATCAAAAAAGTTTTTAAAATTTTCTATTCAAATAAGAAATTTAAAAAAAAAATCCTACAAAACTGAGAATTTTTTAAAAAAATTTTCTATCAAATTGAGAAATTTTTTAAAAATTTTCCATAAAAAAGGATATTTATAAAAAAAATTTCCTATAAAAATAAGATTTTTTTTATATAAGAAATTTTGAAAAATTTCCTACAAAAATAGGAAATTTTTGAAAAATTTCCTTTAAAAATAGTACATTTTTGAAAAATTTCCTATAAAAAAAGGAAATTTTTGAAAAATTTCCTATAAAAATAGTAAATTTTTGAAAAATTTCCTATAAAAATAGTAAATTTTTGAAAAAATTCCTAAAAAAATAGTAAATTTTTGAAAAATTTCCTACAAAAATAGTAAATTTTTGAAAAATTTCCTATAAAAATAGTAAATTTTTGAAAATTTTCCTATCAAAATAGTAAATTTTTAAAAATTTCCTATAAAAATAGTAAATTTTTGAAAAATTTCCTACAAAAATAGTAAATTTTTCAAAAATTTCCTATAAAAATAGTAAATTTTTGAAAAATTTCCTATAAAAATAGTAAAAAATAGTAAAAATTGAAAAATTTCCTACAAAAATTGTAAATTTTTGAAAAATTTCCTATAAAAATAGTAAATTTTTTAAAAATTTCCTATAAAAATAGTAAATTTTTTAAAAATTTCCTATAAAAATAGTAAATTTTTGAAAAATTTCCTATAAAAATAGTAAATTTTTGAAAAATTTCCTATAAAAATAGTAAATTTTTTAAAAATTTCCTATAAAAATAGTAAATTTTTTAAAAATTTCCTATAAAAATAGTAAATTTTTTAAAAATTTCCTATAAAAATAGTAAATTTTTGAAAAATTTCCTATAAAAATAGTAAATTTTTTAAAAATTTCCTATAAAAATAGTAAATTTTTGAAAAATTTCCTATAAAAATAGTAAATTTTTGAAAAATTTTCTATAAAAATAGTAAATTTTTGAAAATTTTCCTATCAAAATGGTATATTTTTGAAAAAATTCTTATACAAATAAAAAAAATTTTACGAAATAACAAGAACTAATAATTTTTAAAAATTTCTTGTAGAAAAAAAAAATTGAAAGATTTAATAGAAATAAGAAAATTTTGAAAAATTTCCTATAAAAATAATAAATTTTTGAAAAATTTCCTATAAAAATGGTAATTTTTTGAAAAATTTCTTATAAAAATGGTAAATTTTTGAAAAATTTCCTATAAAAATAATAAATTTTTTTAAAACTTTTTTTAAAAAAAGTAGTAATTTTTTTTAGAAATTTCCTATGAAAATAGTAAATTAAGAAAAAAATCTATAAAAGTAGTAAAGTTTTGAAAAATTTCTTATAAAAATAGTAAATTCTTGACATGTTTCTTATAAACGTAATCATTTTTTGAAAAATTCGTATAAAAATAGTAAATTTTTAAAAAAATCCTATAAAAATAGCAAATTTTAAAAAAAAAATTCTGTAAAGAAAAATTCTATATTGAAAAATTTCCCATAAAATTAGTAGTTTTTAATATTTAGTTTAGTTTCTTATTTACTTTTTTTTATCTTGTATGGCTTAAAGCTTTTGCCACTTTTTCTGTTGCACTTCGAAAAGTTGTTGAAAAGTTAATATGTTGTACATTATTTTGCTACTTAGTTTTCGTTTTTATATTTTTTGTTAAAACGTTCCGCAAACATTTCTCTTTTTTGTTTTTTTTTTAATGGATTAATTCTTATATGGTAAAACCTTTAACAGCTTATTTGTGTTACTCTGCATTTTTTTGTTAACACCTTTGGCTTACATACATGAACATGTCTGAGTGCATGTCGGTGTAAGCTATCCACAACCAAAACTGACGTTGCTTGAGTTAACACTTTTTTAAAACAACAAAACACTTAAAATGTTGCTGGCAATAGTGAAATTGTTGAAAAAGCTAGTGAAAGAATTGCAAAATGTTCTTCAATTCAAATTGGATATTTTAAAGGGCATATGTAGTAACATAGGTTTAATTAGCTTAGGCTTATTTTGTAAAACATTTTGTGAAATCATGTTTTATTCTAAAGCCTTTTATTGTTAAAAGTTGTTCTCTTTTTTTAAATTTGTTTATTTTCGTTTTGCTATTTAACATTAATTAGCTGCATGTTTCACAGCGATAAAGAGGATGAGACTCAAATGACCCATAATTTGTTGCACTATTTTAATTAACATTGACCAGAGTTTACTCTGAGTGCTCTCAATTTCAATTAAATTTTAATTTATATTTACAAAAGACTTTTCACTTTTTTAGTATTGAATATTTTTTAAATTATGTCTAAATAAAAAAACTTACATATATTAATGATTTAACTCTTTAAAGCCCCTGCCTATTGCTTTATACATTATACATTCGAACAGTTTAGAGAATTTGCAAAAATAACATTGCTTCTAACAAATTAATATCATTGCCGACATGCCCTTAAAAAGCAAGCAACCAATTATCCTCATCGTCAAAATAGTTATTTTTAAATTTTAAAGCTTAAAGTGTTTTGAGCATTTTATTTTTAGTCTAATGCCTGCATTATGTTTATTATGAGCGATCAATTTTTGTATTTAGAAAATTGTATGTTAATTTTGAACTATTTTCAACCAATGTGAGCGAATGAAAAGCAAACTGCAAAAACACATGCAAAAATTTGAGATTTAATTGGCTAATCTTAAAGCTAATGACACTAACTAGGTTGTAGTTTATTATTAAAGTTTCTATGTGTAAACAAACGTATATAACGTAAAAAGTGTTTCACTTAATTTACAGCGAAAATTGCAATTTCAGTTTTGCAATCAAATTACCGGCTCACTTTTTAAAAATGTCAAATGTGTTTTATTTCGCAGAATAAAACACTAATGACTTTTTTGTGATTTAGCTACTTCACATTCCCTTAAATTATAACAATTATAATCTACGTTTTATGTTTGGACACAAACATAAACACAATAATGATTCGTATTTATTTTGAACTCAATATAACATATATAGTGTGGTCTTCGCTCTGTCTAGAATTACGGATAATCCTCCTGATGAGATGGTCTAACCAACCATCGAAACGCGTCGAGGAAAGTTTTCCCCACCAACATTTTTTGGTTTTATCAAAAAACTATTTATTACAATAATAAATAATTGTAATGAATTGGGATCTTAGTGAAATACACTACAGTTAAAGTTTTAAAATAACAGTAATAGCTTAAAGTAAATAAGCAAGAAAGAAATTTTTGAAAAATTTCCTGTAAAAATAAGAATATTTTGAAATATTTCCTATAAAAATAGAAAAAAAAACAGAAAATTTTTGAAAAACTTCCTACAGAAATAGAAAATATTTGGAAAATTTCCTATAAAAATAGAAAATTTTTCAAAATTTCCTACAAAAATAGAAAATTTTTCAAAATTTCCTGCAAAAATAGAAAATTTTTGAAAAATTTCCTACAAAAATAGAAAATTTGTGAAAAATTTCCTACAAAAATTGAAAATTTTTGAAAAATTTCCCATAAAAATAGAAAATTTTTGAAAAATTTCCTATAAAAATAGAAAATTTTTGAAAAACGTCCTATAAAAATAGAAAATTTTTAAAAAATTTCCCATAAAAATAGAAATCTTGTTAAAAATTTCCTATAAAATTAGAAATTTTTAAAAAATTTCCTATAAAAATAGAAAAATTTTGAAAAACTTCCTATAAAAATAGAAAATTTTTAAAAAATTTCCCATAAAAATAGAAAATTTTTTAAAAATTTCCTATAAAATTAGAAATTTTTTAAAAATTTCCTATAAAATAAGAAATTTTTTTAAAAATTTCCTATAAAAATAGAAAATTTTTGAAAAATTTCCTATAAAAATAGAAAAGTTTTGAAAAATTTCCTATAAAAATAGAAAATCTTTGAAAAATTTCCTATAAAAATAAAAATTTTTTGAAAAATTTCCTATAAAAATAGAAAATCTTTGAAAAATTTCCTATAAAAATAAAAATTTTTTGAAAAATTTCCTATAAAAATAGAAAATTTTTGAAAAATTTATTATAAAAATAGAAAATTTTTGAAAAATTTCCTATAAAAGTAGAAAATTTTTAAAAAATTTCTAAAAAAAATAGAAAATTTTTGAAAATTTTCTTTTAAAATAGAAAAGTTTTGAAACATTTCCTATAAAAATAGAAAATTTTTGAAAAATTTCCTATAAAAATAAAAAAATTTTGAAAAATATCCTATAAAAAAAGAAATGTTTTGAAAAATTTCCTATAAAAATAGAAAATTTTTGAAAAATTTCCTATAAAAATAGAAAATTTTTGAAAAATTTCCTATAAAAATAGAAAATTTTTGAAAAATTTCCTATAAGAATAGAAAATTTTTGAAAAATTTCCTATAAAAATAGAAAATTTTTGAAAAATTTCCTATAAAAATAGAAAATTTTTGAAAAATTTCCTATAAAAATAGAAAATTTTTGAAAAATTTCCTATAAAAAAAGAAAACTTCTTAAAATTTCCTACAAAAATATGAAAATTTTGAAAAATTTCCTATAAAAATGGGAAATTTTTGAAAAAATTCCTTTAAAAATAGAAAATTTTTGAAAAATTTCTCATAAAAATTGGAAAATTTTGAAAAATGGCCTATAAAAATAAGAAATTTTTAAAAAATTTTCCTATAAAAGTAGAATATTTTTGAAAAGTTTCCTATAAAAAATTTTAAAAAATTTCCTAATATAATAAGAAATTTTTTAAAATATTCTTAGAAAATATGAATTTTTGTTAAAAATAAGAAATTTTCAAAAATTTTCAATAAAAAAATATTTTGTGAAAATTTTTCTAGGAAAATAAGAATATTTTAAAAAATTTCCTATAAAAATAAGAAATTTTTGAAAACTTTCTTAAAAAAAATATGTAATTTTTTAAAACTTTCTTACAAAAATAAGAAATTTTTGAAAAATTTCTTATAGAAATAACAAATTTTGAAATTTTCCTTATGAAAATGAGAAAGTTTTGAAAAATTTCCTGCAGAAATAAGAAATTTTGAAAAAATTTCTTATGAAAATAAGACATTTTTAAAAAAATTTCTATAAAATTAAGAAACTTAAAAAAGTTTCTGTAAATATAAGAAACTTTTGTAGATTTCCTATCAATATAAAATAATTGCAAAAAATTCCTATAAGAATAAGAAAATATTAAAAAATTTTTAAAATTTTCTAAAAAAAAAATGAAAAAAAATTTGAAAAATTTCAAAAAAAAAAATAAAAAAAAAATTGAAAAATTTGTTACAAAAATAAGAAATTTTTGAAAATGTTTCTAAATATTAGAAATTGTTAAAAAAAAAATAAGAAAAAGAATCTTGTTAAAGCTTTGTCCCGTTGTGCCTACATTTCTCTTTGTCGAACACCTGCTATTGTTTACACAAGAATGTGCAACCTTTGGGTAATTGGAGAGTGTTTCTCATAACAACACACCTACACAATCTGTCTTTCACAAACATTTATATTGTTTTAGGTCTCCCCCAATTCTCTTAGATGCTGTGATAGTTATAGTTTGTGGTGTCGAGTTGCATATTCATATTTCGTTGTTAGCCAATCTCACTTTTTTCTCTTAAAGCGCAAGTATAAATATGATTTTATTTCTATGTATGTGTGTTATATTTCATTTATATCTCAATCTAAGATATGTTTAAAACCACTTTCTGGTTACAACTACAGATTGTTATTCAGGCATTGAAATTGTAATCTTGTTATCTCATTTTGGTTTTGTTGTTTAACTTCCTTATATTAAAAAATATTTCTTGTATTTTTCACAAGTAGCTAGAGTTAAGAATAGAATAACCAGGTTATGTTTAGCCAATAAACCAAGACCAGAAAAATGCAAAAAGAGAAGATAAAAAGAAAATCTATACGTACATAGATTAAATAATAAATTTTTATTAAAATGTAGATGTAGAAATAATGTGGTGCTAAATTTCTAACAAGTTTAGAGGTTTTTGCGGTTTAACCATTCCGTAATATTTTTTCCAACTATTACATTTTATTAAGCTTATTTTTAGATTTTTATGAAGCAAAAAAAATGTTTTTCATTTTAATTATTTTTTTCTGTAAACAGTTAAATGTTATCATATAAGGGGGCAGGCAGGATTATAAGGGCTACAAAGTGGCCATTTTACTGCGCTAATGAGTTCTGTAATCTGGTGGTAAAAAAAAGTTATAGGTTTAAGGCTTAGGAGGGTATTTACAACTATTTAAGCCATTAATATATTAACTACACAAAGTCTTAAATTGTTTTTTGAGGTTTAGAGGTCATAAGAATTAAATGTGAATTTAATCGTATATGAGGTCAAATCGAGCTTTAGCTTGAGGGATTAAAAGATTTGTTCTAAATATTTAAGTATTTCTTATTTAAATAAAAATACTATTTTTTAAATAGTAAAGTGAAAATATAAAAATAGGAAATTTTTGAAAAATTTCCTATAAAAATAGGAAATTTTTGAAAAATTTCCTATAAAAATAGGAAATTTTTGAAAAATTTCCTATAAAAATAGGAAATTTTTGAAAAATTTCCTATAAAAATAGGAAATTTTTGAAAAATTTCCTATAAAAATAAGAAATTTTTGAAAAATTTCCTATAAAAATAGGAAATTTTTGAAAAATTTCCTATAAAAATAGGAAATTTTTGAAAAATTTCCTATAAAAATAGGAAATTTTTGAAAAATTTCCTATAAAAATAGGAAATTTTTGAAAAATTTCCTATAAAAATAGGAAATTTTTGAAAAATTTCCTATAAAAATAGGAAATTTTTGAAAAATTTCCTATAAAAATAGGAAATTTTTGAAAAATTTCCTATAAAAATAGGAAATTTTTGAAAAATTTCCTATAAAAATAGGAAATTTTTGAAAAATTTCCTATAAAAATAGGAAATTTTTGAAAAATTTCCTATAAAAATAGGAAATTTTTGAAAAATTTCCTATAAAAATAGGAAATTTTTGAAAAATTTCCTATAAAAATAGGAAATTTTTGAAAAATTTCCTATAAAAATAGGAAATTTTTGAAAAATTTCCTATAAAAATAGGAAATTTTTGAAAAATTTCCTATAAAAATAGGAAATTTTTGAAAAATTTCCTATAAAAATAGGAAATTTTTGAAAAATTTCCTATAAAAATAGGAAATTTTTGAAAAATTTCCTATAAAAATAGGAAATTTTTGAAAAATTTCCTATAAAAATAGGAAATTTTTGAAAAATTTCCTATAAAAATAGGAAATTTTTGAAAAATTTCCTATAAAAATAGGAAATTTTTGAAAAATTTCCTATAAAAATAGGAAATTTTTGAAAAATTTCCTATAAAAATAGGAAATTTTTGAAAAATTTCCTATAAAAATAGGAAATTTTTGAAAAATTTCCTATAAAAATAGGAAATTTTTGAAAAATTTCCTATAAAAATAGGAAATTTTTGAAAAATTTCCTATAAAAATAGGAAATTTTTGAAAAATTTCCTATAAAAATAGGAAATTTTTGAAAAATTTCCTATAAAAATAGGAAATTTTTGAAAAATTTCCTATAAAAATAGGAAATTTTTGAAAAATTTCCTATAAAAATAGGAAATTTTTGAAAAATTTCCTATAAAAATAGGAAATTTTTGAAAAATTTCCTATAAAAATAGGAAATTTTTGAAAAATTTCCTATAAAAATAGGAAATTTTTGAAAAATTTCCTATAAAAATAGGAAATTTTTGAAAAATTTCCTATAAAAATAGGAAATTTTTGAAAAATTTCCTATAAAAATAGGAAATTTTTGAAAAATTTCCTATAAAAATAGGAAATTTTTGAAAAATTTCCTATAAAAATAGGAAATTTTTGAAAAATTTCCTATAAAAATAGGAAATTTTTGAAAAATTTCCTATAAAAATAGGAAATTTTTGAAAAATTTCCTATAAAAATAGGAAATTTTTGAAAAATTTCCTATAAAAATAGGAAATTTTTGAAAAATTTCCTACAAAAATAGGAAATTTTTGAAAAATTTCCTATAAAAATAGGAAATTTTTGAAAAATTTCCTATAAAAATAGGAAATTTTTGAAAAATTTCCTATAAAAATAGGAAATTTTTGAAAAATTTCCTATAAAAATAGGAAATTTTTGAAAAATTTCATATAAAAATCGGAAATTTTTGAAAAATTTCATATAAAAATCGGAAATTTTTGAAAAATTTCCTATAAAAATCGGAAATTTTTGAAAAATTTCCTATAAAAATAGGAAATTTTTGAAAAATTTCCTTTAAAAATAGGAAATTTTTGAAAAATTTCCTTTCAAAATAGGAATTTTTTGAAAAATTTCATATAAAAATAGGAAATTTTTGAAAAATTTTGGAAAAATTTCTTACTAAGATAAGAAATTTTTGAAAAATTTCCTAAAAAATAAGAAATTTTTGAAAAATTTCCTATAAAAATAAGAAATTTTTGGAAAAATTCCTATAAAAATAAGAAATTTTTGAAAAATTTCCTATAAAAATAAGAAATTTTTGAAAAATTTCCTATAAAAATAAGAAATTTTTGAAAAATTTCGTATAAAAATAAGAAATTTTTAAAAAATTTCTTATAAAGATAAGAAATTTTTGAAAAATTTCTTACTAAAATTAGAAATTTTTGAAAAATTTCCTATAAAAATAGGAAATTTTTGAAAAATTTCCTTTAAAAATAGGAAATTTTTGAAAAATTTCCTTTAAAAATAGGAAATTTTTGAAAAATTTCATATAAAAATAGGAAATTTTTGAAAAATTTTGGAAAAATTTCTTACTAAAATAAGAAATTTTTGAAAAATTTCCTATACAAATAAGAAATTTTTGAAAATTTTCCTATAAAAATAAGAAATTTTTGAAAAATTTCATATAAAAATAAGAAATTTTTGAAAAATTTCATATAAAAATAAGAAATTTTTGAAAAATTTCTTATAAAAATAAGAAATTTTTGAAAAATTTCATATTAAAATAAGAAATTTTTGAAAAATTTTTATAGGAAATAACATATTTTTTTAAAGATTTTCATAAAAATTACACATTTTTTAAAATTTTCTCTAATATAATAGTAAATAATAATAGTAATAATAGTAAATTTTTTAAAAGTACCTATACGAAAGAATTTCTTATTTTTATAGGAAATTTTTCAAAAATTTCTTATTTTTAAAGGAGAGTTTTCAAAAAGTTCTTATTTTTTAAGGAAAGTTTTCAAAAATTTCTTATTTTGGTAGGAACATTTTTTAAAAATTTCTTATCTTTATAGGAAATTTTTAAAAAATTTCTTATTCTTATAGGAAATTTTTCAAAAATTTCCTATTTTTGTAGGAAATTTTTTAAAAATTTCTTATTTTTATAGGAAATTTTTCAAAAATTTCTAAAATTTCTAACAGTAAATTTTTTAAAAATTTCTTATAAACAGTGAAATTTTCAAAAACTAATTCTAAATTGTGATTTTTTTGTTAATTCCCTATAAAATAAATGCTTTGAGAATTTTTGAAAAATTTCCTATAAAAATGAAAAATTTTTGAAAAATTTCCTATAAGTGTAAGAAATTTTTGAAAAATTTCCTATAAATGTAAGAAATTTTTGAAATTTTTTTATAAATATAGGAAATTTTTGAAAAATTTTGAAATATTTTTGAAAAATTTGTTATTTTTGTAGGAAATTTTTCAAAAATTTCTTATTTTGGTAGGAACATTTTTCAAAAATTTCTTATCTTTATAAGAAATTTTTCAAAAATTTCTAAAATTTCTAAAAGTAAATTTTTTAAAAATTTCTTATAAACAGTGAGTTTTTCAAAAACAAATTCTAAATTGTGATTCTTTTTTTAATTCTCTATAAAATAAATGCTTTGAGAATTCCCCGTAAAATTAGTTTTTCAAGATTCAAAATATGTAACGAACTTTTCACAAAAATTGCTATAAATTGTGAAATTTAAAAAAATCCTTTTAAAAAGTAAATTCTCTATGAATACAGATTTTTTTTTAAATTTCTATTAATTGTGATTTGCCACACTTATAATTCTAAATATTTTTTTCCTAATACTTGAACCATAAATACAACATAAGTATGTTGACATACTTACATTATTTTTTATTCTTTATAAGAATTTGTAGACATAAGTAAAAAATTCGTATATAATGAAAAAGAATTGTCGTAGATAGAGAAATTCATAGAAATCTGAATTTAGATCAAGGTTTCTGTACTTAAAAAAAGACAGAGACTTTGAATATTTTTACAAACTGCATGTGGTTTTTGGTTTTGTGTAAAATGTAAAACTTAACACTTACAATTTTGGGTTTATTTTATCCTATCCTTATCCTATCTTAAATGCTTTAAAATTAAATCTAAATAAAAATATGATTTTTTGTGTGGCTTAGGTTTTAATTTATTTTTTTTTTATAACATGAGTGTCTATGTTACTAAAATGTTACAAGTAAATTGAATTGATTATGACGAAAAAAAATCTGTGGCAGTAACTAGACACTTGTTGGTAAATGAGATAATTTTATAGGGTTTTAAAGATATTTTCAGAGGAATTGAAGAGCTATTGAAATATCTTGACTAATTTTACAACCTAAAGTACACTTTTAATTATTATTATTATTATTATTATTATTATTATTATTATTATTATTATTATTATTATTATTATTATTATTATTATTATTATTATTATTATTATTATTATTATTATTATTATAATTATTATTATTATTATTATTATTATTATTATTATTATTATTATTATTATTATTTTTATTATTATTATTATTATTATTATTATTATTATTATTATTATTATTATTATTTTATAAGTGTTATGAGTGAATAAAGTTAAATGTAAATTTGATTAGTGTCAATTATTTTTAAACGGGGTTGACACTTTTTATAATAAATTAAAAAAATTCACTTATAATATAAATTTTAGAAAAATTGGTAATTATACAAAATATATTTATAGAAACTTTTTTAACAATTTTCTATTTTTAAAGGAAAATTTTAAAAAATTTTCTATTTTTATAGGAAATTTTTTATAAATTTTCTATTTTTATAGGAAATTTTTTATAAATTTTCTATTTTTATAGGAAATTTTTTATAAATTTTCTATTTTTATAGAAAATTTTTCAAACATTTTATATGGAATTTTTCAAACATTTTATATGAAATTTTTTAAAAATTTTCTATTTTCATGGAAAATTTTTCAAAAATTTTCTATTTTTATAGGAAATTTGTCAATAATTTTCTATTTTTATAGGAATTTTTCAAAAATTTTCCA
Organism: Stomorhina lunata; assembly: GCA_933228675.1. Taxonomy (NCBI): domain Eukaryota; kingdom Metazoa; phylum Arthropoda; class Insecta; order Diptera; family Rhiniidae; genus Stomorhina; species Stomorhina lunata. Next base: position 125,022,974 of record OW121741.1, on the reverse strand, counting down.
TTTTTATATCAATTTTTCAAAAATTTTCTATTTTTATAAAAAGTTTAAAAAAAAAAAAAATTACTATTTTGAAAAAAAAAATTGAAAATTTTCTATTTTTGTAGAAAATTTTTCAAAACATTTCTATTTTTATAATAAAATTTTTTATACAATTTATATTTTTGTAGAAAATATTCTATGTTTATAGGAAATTTTTAAAAAATTTAGTATTTTAATAGGAAATTTTTCAAAAATGTTCTACCTTTATTATAAATTTTTCAAAAACTTTCTATTTTTATTAGAAATGTTTCAAAAGTGTTCTATTTTTATTAGATATTTTTCAAAAATTTTCTATTTTTATTAAAAATTTTTCAAAAATTTTCTAGTTTTATAGAAAATTTGTTCAAGTTCAAGTTCAAGTTTTTTTATTTCCATAAATTTCTTTTTATACGTGTTTTTCTAATACTATTTTAATACTAATTATATTTCCCTGCATACATTTGTATTTTTCTAGGACTAAGATAATTTTTATAAATATTTACATGGCACAATAACTATTTAAGTTACGTGTAATACAATTATGTTACAAAATTTATTTGAATATTATATTATTTAAAGTTCCTCAAAAATGGAAAAAAGGATACTATTAAAAATTATGATTATATCTATACTTATAATTACTTAAAAATAGCTTAAGACTAAATGAAAAATATATACAATAGAGAAAGGATAGGAGGAAAAGTATTTACAAAAGGTGTAGAGGGGAGAATAAGTTACAAAAATACCCTATTGAGTAGTGTTGTATACTGTGTTTGTGATGTTTAATGTTCTGATCCTACGGTGATAGAACAACAAGTTTGCACCCTGATAAAGCAGATTAGCATCTCTTAGTGTTAGAAGGTCTATCGGAGACATATACCGTATAAGATGGATGGAATTAACATCAACAGATCGACCAAAACATTCCTGGACAAGACCGTTCTCTAGAGAACGTGCCTTATCAAGAAATGTCAAGCCCGATCTGATCATGTAACCATCGATACGATCAAAATTGATCCCCGCATAAACTGACCTGTTAGATGGTCTACGGTATATTCCGTCAGGTCCTTGTTTGCGTTTTAAGGACAAACAAGCTACCAAGATTTTCCTCTCCCATACCCTAAGCCTTTCCATCTGGGCAGAAGAGATTCTGAACCAAACTGGAAAGGCATAAGACATGAGGGGGCGGATAACCTGTCTGTAGAGTAGCAGACCCACTTTCCTATCCAAGCATCCTTGTCTACCAAGAATGCCTCGATAGATCGCAAAAGTGCGTTTTGTGCGCTGTAATATATAATCGATATGGCGGTAAAATTCAAAATTTTCGTGGAAGATTACGCCCAAATATTTTATCCTATCCGAAACAGTAATAAGCTCATTACCAACCATAAGGGATGGAATGAACTTCCTACTATTTGGATAAAGATATTTTCTCCTGCCCTTAATAATAATGGCAGTCGATTTTTGAATATTTAGGCGTAACTTCCACTTATTAAAGAATTCCGCCAATTTCGAAAGATATGTATTAACTTTTGAATTAATGTTTCGAGCCCGTGGACCTGAAGAAGCAATAAGTATATCATCCGCATAAGATAAAAGAAGATCACCCTCAGGTGGCTTTGGAATATCATGTACCAGAATATTGTACAAAACAGGACCGAGAAGAGAACCCTGAGGAACTCCAGCAGATACCAATTTTTCATCAGAGCGACAGTCACCCACCCTCACACTGAACTTTCTTTCGCTCAAAAAGTTTGACACAAACCTGCAAAGACGTCTATCAAATCCAAGATTTATCATCTTGTATATAATTCCATTTTGCCAGGCTGTGTCAAAAGCTTTGGCAAAGTCTAAGCTCACTGCTATAGTAGGGTATCTCTTATTGAGACCCCTAGCTACATAATCAGCAAAGACTGTCAGTGCATGTGAGGTTGAGTGACCACGCTTGAATCCAAATTGAGATTCAGCAAGAACATTCCCCTCATCGATCCTGTCATTAATTTGACTAATAGAAAATTTGTCAAAAATTTTGTAGTTTTATAGAAATTTTTTCAAAAATTTTATATTTTTACATGTAATATTTCAAAGGATTTTTTTTTTGTTTTGTAGGAAATTTTTTAAACATTTTATAGTTTAAAATGAACTTTTTCACAAGTTTTTTTTTCTTTTTTTTTAGGATATTAAGTTTTTTTTTATAGGAAAAATTTACTAAAATACTAAAATTTAGTTTTGACTTTCAATTTCTATTTTTATTGGAATTTTTTCAAAAATTTTCTATTTCATAAAAATTTTTTTAAAAATTTCCTATTTTTAGAAAAATTTTTAAATTTTTTTCAAAAATTTTCAATTTTTATAGAAAAATTTTCTAGTTTTATAGAAAGTTTTTCAAAAATTTTATATTTTTACATGTAATTTTTCAAAGGATTTTTTTTTAGTTTTATAGGAAATTTTTGAAAAATTTTCTTTTTTATATAAATTTTTTTAAAACTTTTTTCTGTAGAAAATTTAATTTTTTATTTGAAATTTTTTTTTATAGAAAAAATTTCAAAAATTTAAATAAAATTAGTTTTGAATTTTGAGGATAGAACGATATTTTAAATTCCATTAGAAATGCAAAACCAGTATCCATTATTAAAGATTACGTATATATACCGAATGATTTTATGATTTTATTCTCTTTCCTTACCATGTTCTGTTCCTAAAAGTCATAAAAACATCTGTGTGATAGTGCCAAAAAAATGTGTTTTGAGTAGATAACAAAAACTAAAGCCATTTTTCAATAAACAGCAAACAAATTAACTAAATTTCTTTAAAAACGGATACAAAGAATTACAAGCAATAAATCTGTTGCCCAGCAAACATTAAGAAAGCTGACAAAAGAAAATAAATTTGCAAAATATGTATTAATGTATTAATGTATTTACATAAGGGTAAATATTAAGCATTGTATTCAGTTTTCAATACTCTTGTGTTTAGCCTTGAATGTAAATGAATACTTAAAACTATTCTAATCAAAAAGTGAATCGATTATCTTTGTATATTCTAACTAACTAAGTAAGAAGTACTTATTCATAGGAGTACACACTTATGTGTGTGTGTGTGTGTGTGTATAGAAAATGTTTAATATTATGATTGCTTTATCAATACCTCCGCTTGTAAAGAATGAATGGACCTATGAAATTGGATGTTGTTACATGAAAATTTAGAGAATGCAATCCTTTTTAAACAAAAACTTTCAATAATATAAAGAATTAAATAAAATATAATATAAAGAATTAAATAAACGAAAAAAAAATTGAAATATATCGTACAAAATTAAGAAATTTTAAAAAAATTAGAAACGTTTTAAAAATTTCCTATAAAAACAAGAAATTAAAAAAAAAAAATTCTGTGGAAATAAACATTTTTTAAAAACTTTAAAACATTTTTTAAAAACTTTAAAAACTAAAAAATTTAATATAAACATTTTTTATAAATCTAAGACATTTTCTAAAAATTTCCTAAAATAAGAAATTTTTATAAAAATTTCTTTAAATATAAAAAATTTTTTAAAAATTTTCCTAAAATATATGAATATTTTTGAAAATTTCCAATAAAATAAGAAATTTATTGAAAATGTCGTTTTAAAATATGAAATTTTGAAATCCTTCCTTTAAAAATAAGATATTTTTGAAAAAATTCTTATAAAAACCAGAAATTTTCTAAAAATATAAGGAATTTTTTAAATATTTCCACTAAAATAAGAAATTTTTTAAATATGTCCTTTTAAAATATGAAATTTTGAAATATTTCCTTTAAAAATAGATATTTTTGAAAAATTTCTTATAAAAATCAGAAACTTTTAAAAAATTTGCTATAAAAAAGAAAAAAAAACAAGAATTGTTTTTAAAATTTCGTATATACATAAATCAAAAATTTTTAAAAAATTTAATATAAACATTAAAATTTGTTCAAAATCTTAATATAAGAATAAGAAGTATTGAAAAAGTTTCCTATCAAAATAAGAATTTTTTGAAAAAATATCTATAAAATTAAGAAATTTTTTAAAATTTCCTATAAAACTAAAATTTTTTTTTTAAATTTCCTATATAAATAAGAATTTTTGAATAAATTTTTATAAAAATTACAAATTTTTAAAAATTTCCTATAAAACCAAAAATTTTTTTAATTTCCTATATAAATAAGAAATTTTTGAAAAAGTTTCTATTCAAATAAGAAATTTTTAAAAAAATTTCCTGTCAAGACAAGATCTTTTTTTTATTTTCTATAAAAATAAGTAATTATTGAAAATTTTTCTATAAAAATAATTACTTATTTTTTTTATTTTTTTTTTTTTTTATTGAAAAATTTTTTATAAAAATAAGAAATTTTTAAAAAATTTCTTATAAAAATAGGAAATTTTTACAAAGTTTCTAAAAAAATAGGAAATTCTTATAAAACTTACCACAAAACTAAAAAAAAGAAAATTTTCCTATAAAAAAAAAATTCTTATAATAATAGAAAATTTTTGAAAATTTTCCTTATAAAAAAAAGAAATATTTGAAAAATATTCTATAAAACAAAGAAAAATTTACCATAAAACTAAAACATTTTGAAAAATTTACTATAAAACTAAGAAAGTGTTGAAAATTTGTCTATAAAAATAAGAACTTTTCTTTAAAATTGTGAAATTTAAAAAAAAAATTCCTATAAAACTAAGAAATTTTTGATATAAATCTTATAAAAATAAGAAATTTTTGATATAAATCTTATAAAAATAAGAAATTTTTGAAAAAATTGCTATAAAAATTAAACATTTTGAAAAAAAATCATATCATATATTTTTTTTTAATTTTCTTTAAAAATATGAAATTAAAAAAAAATTATAAAAATTAACATTTTTTTTAAAACTTTCTGTAAAAATAAGAAATTTTTAAAAACTTTTTATGAAAATAAGATATATTTGAAATATTATAAAAGTAAAAACTTTTAAAAAATTCTATTAAAAAATCAGAAATTTTTAAAAAAATTCTTATAAAAATCAGATATTTTTGAAAAATTTCCTATAAAAATATGAAATTTTTATAAAATTTCCTATAAAAATATAAAGTTTTGAAAAGTTTCCTGTAAAAATAAGAAATTTTTCAAAAATTTCCTAAAAGTAATTAAGAAAATTTTGAAATTTTTTTTTTATAAAAATAGGAAAATTTTCTTATTTATCTTATCAAAATAGGAACTTTTTGAAATTTTTTTCTACAAAAAAATAAAAAAATAAATATTGAAAAATTTCTTACAAGATGAGGAAACTTTATATTATAAATTTTTAAAATTTTTTAATATATGGAAGAATACCTTTTCCCCTCACCAATATATTTTCAAAATAGTAAAATCAAATCACATGGTAGACCTGCATATACTGACAGACGATGAAATGCAAAAAAGAGTTGCATCAAATTGGTAAAGTACATTTTTGATATGTTTCTTACACTAACACTGACCATTGTGAGTTCAGTTCGCACGAGTATATTTTCCTACAATTTTTTTTCATTCTTCTATTGAAATGATGTTTCTACATTTAATCATGTTGCAGTAATGACGTATGATGTTTCCATGTCCTATGACAGTTTTATCAAACAAGAAACAATAAGTTATCTTTATACAATGATGAAGAAGTCCTAAAGAAAAGCTATTCGATTCGAATCTTTTTGAAATATACTGATGGCAAATAACACAAATGTAAAATAGAGAAGCTACAAATAAACCAAAGATAAAAAGTAAGAAATATATATGTATGTATGCATGTAGGATATACATGTATGTCTATTTAATTATGTATGAATTTTTGTAGTTGTTTAATATATGAGTCTCATGCAATGTTGCAAGTTACAACTGGAAAAGTTTTTTCTGTGAATTGTGTCGGTTGATTTCATTTGAAAAATCTAGGGGTTGTGAGTATTTGATATGCATTGTTTACTCCTTAAGGACTTAAATAGAAAAGACAAATATATTTACTTTGAATTGTGTGTATCTAAGGCTAAGCATTGGGTTCGGCTAGAGAATGCATGAATAGTTCTTTATAGCTACTTTATATGCAATCATTTGTTTTAATCATGAAAAACATGAAATGGATAAAAAATAATTCTAGGAATAATTTTATTTAAATAAAACATTAAGATATTCCATTTTCTCCATAAAAAAATAAAGCACAGAGTAGAAAAATAATAGAAAAAAAAAATAGGAGAATATTATGTTTTATTTAATTTTATAAAATGATAAGTGATATATATTGTTTAAACTATAAAAAGTCATATTCTGCTGTCACTTAATTTTTTTATGAGATAATAATAGAGGAAAAGCATAGACAAATATAAGCACGGAACTAGGATTACATTGACTGTGTTTTCGAAATGTTCTTAAAAAAGAACAAAGTCTTCAATCAGATAATTAATCATCAATTTTATGATTATATAACTTGGTACCAAATATACAAAAAATATTCACAAGTATACTCATATAGTTGACTTTGAAATATCATAGTCCGCACCTTAACCCTGACTGTATTCTGCCAAAAATGTATATCTTATAATTTTTGAAGTTTAAACTAATTTTTTCTTATTAAGAATATTTGCTTTCTAGATTTGCTACCATTAGGTTTGGTTTTTTTTTTTTGCTGACCAATTTATCTTGACTTATTTTTAATAAAAACTAATTGCACTTTTGTTATTCGGTTGAGTGTTTTTTTTTGTCTTTTAAAGCTTTCTCTGAAAAATTGCTCTACAGCCATTTCAGCTGCATTTATTTTAGTTAAATGTTTCACATAAAATATTTGTCTTTTATATTTAAACTAAAACAATAGTAAATAAAATCATATATATACAATGTACATTTATGAAACTTTTAAAACGAAATACCTGCAACTAAATGGTGGGAATGCAAAAAGAACCAGATTGCAAACAACTAAATATCAACATTAAATCCCAAATCAAGCAAGAGAGAATAGACGACCCAGCCATAAACTATCATGAAACATAGAAACCAAAACAAAGAAAACTATAGATGCAAACTGACCCGTTTGTATGATAAAGTTATACGTAGATATTCTGTCATTAAATAGCTTAAAAAAAAATTTAAATAACCATATTTTACGACTTTCCACATATTCAAGTTCAAGTTCAAGTTCAAGTTTTTTTATTTCCATAAATTTCTTTTTATACATGTTTTTCTAATACTATTTTAATACTAATTATATTTCCCTGCATACATTTGTATTTTTCTAGGACTTAGATAATTTTTATAAATATTTACATGGCACAATAACTATTTAAGTTACGTGTAATACAATTATGTTACAAAATTTATTTGAATATTATATTATTTAAAGTTCCTCAAAAATGGAAAAAAGGATACTATTAAAAATTATGATTATATCTATACTTATAATTACTTAAAAATAGCTTAAGACTAAATGAAAAATATATACAATAGAGAAAGGATAGGAGGAAAAGTATTTACAAAAGGTGTAGAGGGGAGAATAAGTTACAAAAATACCCTATTGAGTAGTGTTGTATACTGTGTTTGTGATGTTTAATGTTCTGATCCTACGGTGATAGAACAACAAGTTTGCACCCTGATAAAGCAGATTAGCATCTCTTAGTGTTAGAAGGTCTATCGGAGACATATACCGTATTAGATGGATGGAATCAACATCAACAGAGCGGCCAAAACATTCCTGGATAAGACCATTCTCGAGAGAACGTGCCTTATCAAGAAATGCCAAGCCCGATCTGATCATGTAACCATCGATACGATCAAAATTGATCCCCGCATAAACTGACCTGTTAGATGGTCTACGGTATATTCCGTCAGGTCCTTGTTTGCGTTTTAAGGACAAACAAGCTACCAAGATTTTCCTCTCCCATACCCTAAGCCTTTCCATCTGGGCAGAAGAGATTCTGAACCAAACTGGAAAGGCATAAGACATGAGGGGGCGGATAACCTGTCTGTAGAGTAGCAGACCCACTTTCCTATCCAAGCACCCTTGTCTACCAAGAATGCCTCGATAGATCGCAAAAGTGCGTTTTGTGCGCTGTAATACATAATCGATATGGCGGTAAAATTCAAAATTTTCGTGGAAAATTACGCCCAAATATTTTATCCTATCCGAAACAGTAATAAGCTCATTACTAACCACAAGGGATGGAATGAACTTCCTACTATTTGGATAAAGATATTTTCTCCTGCCTTTAATAATAATGGCAGTCGATTTTTGAATATTTAGGCGTAACTTCTACTTATTAAAGAATTCCGCCAATTTCGAAAGATATGTATTAACTTTTGAATTAATGTTTCGAGCCCGTGGACCTGAAGAAGCAATAAGTATATCATCTGCATAAGATAAAAGAAGATCACCCTCTGGTGGCTTTGGAATATCATGTACCAGAATATTGTACAAAACAGGACCGAGAAGAGAACCCTGAGGAACTCCAGCAGATACCAATTTTTCATCAGAGCGACAGTCACCCACCCTCACACTGAACTTTCTTTCGCTCAAAAAGTTTGACACAAACCTGCAAAGACGTCTATCAAATCCAAGATTTATCATCTTGTATATAATTCCATTTTGCCAGGCTGTGTCAAAAGCTTTGGCAAAGTCTAAGCTCACTGCTATAGTAGGGTATCTCTTATTGAGACCCCTAGCTACATAATCAGCAAAGACTGTCAGTGCATGTGAGGTTGAGTGACCACGCTTGAATCCAAATTGAGATTCAGCAAGAACATTCCCCTCATCGATCCTGTCATTAATTTGACTAAGAATAAAGAATTCCAAAAGTTTCCCAAAGGAAGATAGAAGTGAAATTGGCCTGTAATTGCTACATAACTTAGGGTCAGTTTTTGGCTTTGGAATTGGCACAATGATGGCTTTTTTCCAATTACGTGGAAAGTAGCCGATATTAATGCAGTGATTGAAAAGAACTGCCATAAAACGCCAAGTTTCTTTTCGAGTTTTCTTAAGAACTACGTCCGGGATACCATCAATCCCACTCGACTTTTTGTTTGGTCTCCGTTTTATGGCAGCACCCATCATCTCTGCTTGAATAAAGCCAAAACTACCCCCATTATTACCATCAGCTGTTAGTGACTGACCAAATGCTGTAATTGGTTCGTCATGCAAATCATTGACTCGGTCCAAAACAGTCTCTGAAAATAAGTCATTGTTAGTTTGTTGTCCACCTTGGTGAACATCAGAGAAGTAATCCGCTAGCAGATTAGCTTTTCTACTGTCATCAGATACCAAGGTGTTCCCTGGGTCTAGTAAGTCATGTATGGTCAACCGTTTATTCTGTCCAGTCGCAGCCCTAATAGTCTTAAATGTCTTGTCATTGAGGTGTATACTCCCAAGGAACTTCTTCCAGTTTTCGCGCTCAAAATTGGCAATTGCGCCTTGAATAATTTTATCCAAATTTTTAATATCAGCTTTTAGAATACGACACCTTCCAGGGTCTCCACAACGTCTCACAAGACGACGTAACCTCTTCTTCTCTGCTATAAAGCGCAAGATATTTGTAGGAAGTTTAAGAAGACCCTTTCTACCAACTACTATTTTTGGAATAGAGATATCCATAGCTTTTTGGAAAGCCCTTTCAAGAGTCTCAACGCAATTGTCAATTTCTTGCTCGCCAACATTCTCGTTCAATGGAAGCATACGACCTTCAAGTTCCCTATTCAAAGTCATGTTAAAAAGTC